>PYAF01002226.1:2744528-2758558 GCA_007407185.1 Glycine tomentella | reverse complement strand
ATACATAAGCAAAAATAAATACTTTATGATATAAAATATATGTTATTTTAAATTTAACAAAAACACAATATAATACTCTTTATGGTACATTATTGTTTTTATTGTTTTAATAATAATCAATTATTCATTTATTATCTTTTATATATCTTTTAAGTATATATTATATATCAACCCTTTTTTATGAAAATAGATTAATTTAATTTTGATAATTTTAATGAAAATCTCAAAAGGTTAGATAATATTTTTAAAGATTGAGATAAGCGGAAGAAACAAATTATGTATAATATGAAATTTAATTGTGGTGAAATTCTAATTGAAAAAGTGAGTTTGATTGAGAATGAAATTGTTCAAATGAAGCGAAATTGATTAAGAGTGAAAACAATTGATTGATGTATTTTTCACTGTGAATTCAAAGGAACTTGAGCAATAATTTTGAATTTTTTTACTTCCTATATCACCTAATTTTTTTTTATATAATCAAATAATGTTGTTTTAGCTTAATATTTTAAAAAGAAAATAATAGTAGGATTGTATATGTCATAAAAATTTCAATTAAGGAATTGTAATTTCTTAACTAGAGAATATATATACATATATATATAAATATATATATGACCTAATTAAAGATAGACAATTTAAATAATTAAATATTTATAAAAATATAAAAATTTAAAGAATTACTTTCCTAACTTCCAATAATGATATTTAATTACAAAATTCATTTTAAAAATATTTGCAAAAGATATAAATTGAAATTTAAATAATTATTATAATTTATATCTAATATAAAAAAATTGTGCATCACACAAGTACACGAACTAGAAAAAGAATAAAAGTAACTGTGTGACAGGTTTTACTTTTGTTAACATCAATCCAACTAATTTAAGATGAGAGAGATGATATTTGCAAATATACTTTTAAATTAAAGTTAAATTTTTATAAAATTAAGCAAAAAAAAAACATATACTTATTTAATTGGGTTAAAAAGTAAAGGGAAAGAAAATATTTTATTAGGATGTATAATTGAGTTAATTCTACATTAAACAAACTCAACGAATGCTTCATCGGTAAACCAATATCATTATATATATATTTTTAAAAAATTCATGAGTCAAATTTAATATTATAAATTTATAATTAAGTTTTATTAGTTAATTAAATTTAATTACTTCTATATAATCCGAACATAACACCACAATCTTATATAAAGAAAGGACATTGTGAACACCACCATACTTCTCTATATTGTTATTGAAATCAAAATAGAACACCACCATATTCGGTGTCTCAACAAAAATTTGCGCTCACAACCATCGCACACAACCAGGTGGTGTTGACTGGTGGAGGCGAGGGAGGGCTTAGTGCAGGTGGCGCAAGGAGAAAAGCCACCATGGGGGAGGGTGGTGGCACTGGGTGCCACGATACGCTTGGACGATGTTGACGATGACAAAGTTCGATAGGGTTTTGGCAAATGAATAGGAAGGCGATATGATCTCGTTTAGGTCGATTTCGAGGTTGGAGTGCACATCTCAGTGGTGGTGGTGGTGGTGTGGCAGTAGTGGCAACAGTGTGTTGAGGTTGCGATCACCATCGATGGAATCAGAGAGTTCCATGATCATCGGAGAGTCAACTATGAGTGACATGGAGGCGAGTTAGGGCTTCAAGTTTGAACCATTGGGTGTGAGATTATTCATAGATTGTTGTAGCGAAGAGATCAAACTGAGATTAAGGGAATGAACAAAAGAGTAAGAGAGAAAGAGAGCAATATGAGAAAAAAGATTAGGAAAAGACATGGAAATGACCGCATCTATATTGCAGCGTAAACTCATAAATCTCTTTCTCAATTTTTATTCCCTTTTTTTATTTTTCTTCACTTCAATTGTGACAACTTAACCTCATTCTTATTTATATCCAAAAAAATAATTTTAGGGTTTATATTTTTTTAATAAAAGAGTATTATTTGATTTAAATATTAGAATATATCTATAACTATTAATAAAGGTAATTACCACCTTTGGTGTATACATTTTTATTCTTAAATTACCTTTAAATATATAATTGTTTTTATTTCCTTCATGAACTTTCAAGATGTAATTGCTACCACTTCCCGTAAAAATTGTTACCACTACTTTTTTTAACTACGTTTTTTTTTTTTAAATAAAGATAGAGGCACAAAGTGCCTCTTTTTCAACTAGTGAATATATAATGTTTGTAATGTGTATCTTATGTAATTATGAAATGATCATGTATGGAAAATATTTTTTTGAAATCCATCAAGTATTATTTAGGTTTTTTTATTAGTATGTAGTTATAATTTCCGCATATTTTTAGTAGAATTGACGTTCTTTTTAATTTGTTGATGGATTTCAAGTACATGTTTTTACCATACATTATTTTATAATTACACAAGACACAAGTTACACTAATTATATATTGATATACTCTTATATTTTAATCAAATAATACTCTTTATTTTTAAAAATATGTAAACCCTAAAATTCTTTTACAAGATTTTTTAGTTTTTTTTTTCCTTTTATGTTATTTATCTTGGACAAAAATAAGCATGAGGTTAATGTTTCACAGTTGAAGTTAAGAAGAGAAAAAAGAATAAAAATTGAGAAAAGATATTAACGAGTTTACCTGCGCTTCAAATTAAGGTCCCATCCATGTTTTTTTCTTAATCTTTCTCTCTCTGTCTTTCATCCATTTACTCAATCTTAGTTTGACCTCTTCGTAACAACAATGTCTCCACAATCGCACGCACAATGGTTCAAACTTGAAGTCCTAAGTCACCTCTGTGTTACTCAATGTCGACTCTCTGATGATCATGGAACTCTCTGATTCCATCGAAGGTGACCTCAATCTCAACACGCCACCGCCACTCCTGTCGCACCACCACCATAACCAAGACACATGCTCCAACCTTGAAATCGACCTCAACGAGACCATTTTGCCTTCCACTTTCTTCCTTGAAACCTTATCGGATTCTGTCACATCGACGTCATTTACACCTATCATGACAATCCTATGTCGCCGCTAGGAGGCCTAATAGTTGTGGTGCATTCCTATTTTTTAATCTATTTCACATAAATTATCTCACTTTTCTTTAATTATAGCTAAGTTTGTCCTTTGTTTTAGTTAGAAATTACATAGAACTAGCTAGATATTTACTTGCACTTAGAAATTAGGAAATTTATTAGCCTTTATGTGTTTTTGTAGAGAATTAGTGCACATGGAAGATGAACTAAAGATTTGGATTTAAATACTACTAGCTCAACAAGAAGATCATGTTGCTCAGTGAGGAAGCGATTTTAGAAGAGGACACGTGGGAACTTATGGCTAAGTTATAAGTTTTTCTCACTTATTAGATTTCTCTTGAACAAGCCACATCAACACTATCAAGGTCTCTTAGTGAACAATTGCTCGCTAAATGAGTCAATCTCTCTGGAAAAAATAAAAAGTGGTCTCAAGAGAACTCGCTAAGCGAGAGTACTTTAATGAGAACAAGACAAAATAGAGATTCTGCATGGAGTTCCATATCTTTCATCATTAAGACACATTGAGTATCGTTGTAGAGTTTTGCATGTAGCAGTTAAAGTCTCACCTACCACCATTTCCATTTCCCTTCATATTTCTATTCCATATTTTTATATTTCCGTTGTATTTTTTGTTGCTTCTCATAGTAATTCTCATAAAACTGTTCCTACTATCTATTTAATGATTATTCACTATTAATACTATTTCTATGTGTTTTCATGCTTGTTATTGACTTGACCTCCCATTTACATTATCCATATGTTTTATTATCATTAGGAAATACTTTAAAACTAGGTTTTGAGAATAATGTCTAATGAATGTCTCATTTAGGACTAGAGTGATGTTTATTAGTCTCTTGTTAATCCTTATTTTTAAACAAATAATTTGATTTAGCTTCTTCCACTTGAGGAATCAAGGTTAGAAGACTTAAGCAAATTTAGATAATACTAAGATCCACATTGAATGAAGAAAAATCATTTTTGTTACAAGATGTTGCCAAGTATAACCAACAACCCCAACTAGCTTGTTTTATTGTAGCTTCCAAACCTTGCACACCAATTGTTTGTGTTTTTGTCCATTTGAAATTTGTTTTGTACTAGCTATTTGATTCAGAACTGAACTTATTTTTTGCAACTTTTTCTTAATAACAAAATTACCCTTGCCTACTTGTTGAATTTACACATGACAATTAATACAAACAAGTCCTTGAGAAAATACAATCTTTATACTTGCTTTGAAAATACTAGATAGATTGGTATGCTTGTCAACAATGTAACAAGGTCCCGGCCCCCATAGCCCGTGGTGGCTCCTCTGCCTGCGCCAAGTCCTCCCCCACCTCCAACAGCCACCACCACCTCATCACGTGTGACGGCGAGCACAACTTCCACCCAACCACCACCAATTAAATATAGTCAATTTAAATAATTAAACATTTGTAGGAATAAAAAATTTAAATAATTATTTTCCAAATTTCCAATAATGATATTTAATTACAAAAGTCATTTTAAAAATATTTGCAAAAGATATAAATTAATTTTTTAATAATTTTATAATTTATTCAATATAAAAGAATTTGGGCATCACACAAATACAAGAACTAGAACAAAAATAAAAGTGATAGTGTTGGTGTTTTTTTTGCATGATTCCAATTCAAGACTTTATTTAAAGGAAGTGATATTTCTTTTTTAAGTACAAACTCTCACCTAAGAAAAAATATAACTTACACAATAAAAATAGAACTTTCAATATTATTATCATACGTAAATTTAAAGTGAAATTGTTTTTTTTAAAAAAAGAGAAAACCAATCACAGGGTGTAGTATGGGCTTGCAACCCTTGTGCGTTTTTTTTTTTTAAGAAATGATATTGGTTCAATTTTCTAGAATTTAAATTTTATATATTGTTATTATAAAAACCGTCAACTAATAAATAATTATTATAAAAACTAATAAATTTATAATATATAATTAAATAAAAGGATGAAAATTATTTACTCCATTTTTTATGAGCCACTACTATTTTTTACGAAAGGATTTTTACTTATTAGTCCCTACACTACAAGACAGAAGACGAAGAAAAACTGAAATACAAACAACAAATCCACGCAACCTACAGGCTCTACAACGTCAGCAGCTAATACCTCTTCATAGAAAGTACTCTCTCACCAACACAAGTTCACTGGATCATTTTTTAACTCGTTTTCCACTTAACATATCGGATAACTTTTTTTTTCTTTATCAAACACGGTTTTAAAACATTTATTTTAAAACTTTCCATTATATCTCCAGTTTAATTTTCACACATTTTCGGCTTCACTATCGATTTATAAAAAATATTATTGATATAATCTTTAAAATAATTATTATAAAAACACATACAAATTTATATAGTATGTTTAATTTCTTGTTTTGAATATAATGCATATTTATCTAATTATTTATTAGATGTAAGAGTGACAAAATGGATTGGATTTGTTAGGCCAACCCGTTTTTTTTCATGTCAGGTTGCAGCTTTCAATTTATCGATCTACTTTGATCACCTCATCTTAATCAACAAAAAAATGGGTTAAAAGAAAAAGTGAGATGATATTAACCTTAATATTTATTTTGATATTTTATGCATATATTATTAATTTTTATTTAGTTTATTTTTTTTTGAATAAACTATTATTCAAAATTTAATGTATTATAAATACATTAAATTTTTTAGTAAGTATTTATTATTTAATATTTATAAAATATAAAATTAATTAAATCAATTTATCATTATTTATTTTACATTTTGACTTTTGGAGGGTCAATCCGGCAAACCCTAGCATAAAGGGATGAGCTTGAATTTTCAGCTCACTTTCCTTATGCAGGTAGGATCCAACCCATTTTTGGTAGGTAGATGGTGAAATAAAACACAGACGAGATAAGTTGATCCATTTTGTCACCCCTAATTAGATGCATTTCCTGATTTTTTTTTTCCATATCAAATTTTGAATTTTCACAAATATATAGTATATATTTGGACACACGTGCATTACACACCGTAGGAACTAAAATCACATCAATTGATGATTATGATATTTGGTGATTCCATTAACACTCATCATTTCTCTCTCATTTTTGTTTATTGATTTTCACACATATAGTGTATAACCAATAACCTTGTGTGAATGTGTGCCTGTCAAGTAAACTTATATGTGTAAGTGCATGTTTAGTGCACCATTCGTCGCACCTCGAGTAGACGTTTGCCAAAAGAAGCCTTTAATGTCTTTTGGATTGAATGAACGTCGAGGGAGGTGCTAGTGGGTTTCCAAACATAGCTTAAATAAACATATTGATATATGGTGTACTTGTATTTATGTTCAATGTGAAAACTATAAATTTCTCATGCCATGTTCACAACTTTAAAAAATGCAAAACAAAGAATACAAATGATTCACAAGCACACACGTACATCATGTTCGATTCTACCTACATCCTTGCCTTTCGAACGCTCGTCCAACAAAAGCTTTATTTTGTAGTTTTTGCATCCATGAGCCATATCTAACGTGATTTCTGGACAAAATATACATACTTGAAGTTAAACCGAACACACATGTAGTATTACTTTGAAATTGACTTGAATCTACTATCATCTTATACTAAATTAAACATGCATGTAACTTTTCACCCTTAATAAAAAAATGATAGTTTTAATTTTCACTTCTTTTAATAGAATTGATGTGATTTTTAATTTTATGATGATTTTCAAACATGTGTTTATCATACATGATAATTTTCTAATTACACAAGACACAAGTTACACACATAATATACTGATATACTCTTATATTTTAATCAAACCAATACTCTTTATTCCAAGAAAATATAAACCCTGAAATTCTTTTTAATAAAAAAAATCGTTTGTTTTTCTTTTTATGTCATTTATTTTTGACATAAATAAGTAAGCACGAGGTTAAGGTTTTTCAGCTGTTGAAGTGAAGAAAAATAAAAAAAAGGAGAATAGAAACTGAGAAAAAGAGATTAACGAGTTTACCTGCGATTCAGATTACGGTCCCATCCCTGTCTTTCCCTTTTCTTTTTCTAACATTTAATTTCTTTCTCTTTTTCGTTTGTTCGCTTCAATCTCTCACAGTTCGATCTCTCTTCTTCGCGACAATCTCTTTAAATTCGCAACAACGCACAATGGTTGAAGCTAGAAGCACTAACTCGCCGCTTTGTCACTCTGCGCCGTCTCCCCGATGATCATGGAGCTATCGGATTCCACCGGCGGCGACCGCAACCTCAACGCGCCGCCGCCACTGCCGCCGCACAACAACCAAAACCAAGACGCCCGTTCCGGTCTGGGAATCGACCTGAACGAGATCCCCTCGCCTTCCTCTTCGTTTCCAGAAACCCTACCGGCCTCCGTCGCCGTCGACGTCGTCCGCGCATACCATGACAAGCCGGCTCCGCCGCCGGGTGGCCCCGCCGCCCTCCCCCGCGGTGACTCCTCTCCCTGCGCCGCCTGCGCCAAGCCCTCCCCCGCCGCCGTGAACCACCACCAACTCGTCGTGTGCGACGGCTGTGAGCGTGGCTTCCACCTCTCCTGCGCTGGAATTCGCGGCGGAGGCCGGCAGGCGGCGAACCTCGACGAGTGGGTCTGCGGCGAGTGCGTCGCCGCAGGAGTTAAGAGCAAGCGGTGGCCGTTGGGAGTGAAACAGCTTCTCGATATCAATGCTCCGCCGCCAAGCGACGCCGAAGGCGACGGCGGCGACGAGGTTCAGGGTTCGAGGTAAGGAAAAATCTTTCAAGCTCTCATGCTATATGTTTTGTTGATTTTTTCAGTTTGCTGTGTTTGTACTGTGTAGTGTGAAGTTGAACCCTTTAAGGAGGTTTTTCATTGAGGATGTTGGAAATGAGTGGCATGGCTTGTTGGTTTCAAAGATTGAAGAAGTTTTAAGTGTGGCAGGATCAATGTGGGTGGTTTAGTGTCTGCTTGTTGTGCTGAGAACGTGTTTTTCTTCTTCTTTGGTTCATTTTGTGTTTTTAGGTTTTCGAATTTTGGAGAGTATGCTAGGTTAGTAATAGTTTTTGATTTCTTTATGGAAAATGGTGGGACTTTTGTGAAAAGAGCTGTTAGGAGCTGGTAGGATATGTGAGTGTGAGGCCGTAAGTAGTTACTTCAAAAATCGAAATTTTCTTTGATTATCTAGTGGGATAAGGCATTGTGGTTGTTGCTGTCTTTGATTATCTTATGCATCCTAACGGATTCCTTTTTTGTATTCAACCTCGGGTGACTCTTTTTTCTGTTTTAGTTTTTGTGATAAATAATGATGTGCTTTATTTATAGTATCAAAAAGAAGCAAACACACGCGTTGTGTGGGGGAGAATAGGTGGACTAGGGGAGAATTGAACTGTTCACGTTGGTGACAACGCGTGTCATTGCAACTAGGGCTGGTGCTACCCGAGCTATATATAGTTATGGTTATAATTGCATAGTTGATTCCACATTTCAATTTTCCGTTTCCAAATATGATTTGATCCCATTTCAGGAACCTTGTCATTTAAACACAACGAAACAAATTTTCAAGCGCCCTCCCCTCTTGAAGACAGGAAACATCAATGTTGTTAAAATCGCAATCTAGATCATAGGATTGCATGGTCTTACAATCTCGCCACCCTGTCCCATTCTGTACTGTGACTGAAATTGCAAATAGATGAGATCTTATTAGTGAAATCATGAGATCGTGCAAGTTCTGCTATCCTGAAATTGGAGATTTTGTGGTTGGGTTGTGTGACCTGGTTCACATGAACCTAGATTTTTAACCGATTTGCGTGCCCTAAATTGTGACTTTTGCTTCCTGAAACAGATCCCATCTCTCATTCATTTCTGTTTATAGGTTTTGAATTTTAGAAAATATGTTAGGTTAGTAAAGTTTTTTTATTTCCTTTTGGAAAATGCTAAATTTTATAAAGAGTTTAGTGAAGTTTTGGGAAACTGAGGTAGTTAGCTGGTGATATGGTAAAATGGTAGAATATGTAAGTGTGAGCAGTTACTTTCAAAATCACTTTTTTCTGTGATTATCTATGTATCCAAACGATTCCTATTTTGTAGTCAACCTCCGGTAACTGTTTTTAGTTTTTGTGACAAGTAGCAATGCTCGTTATTTTTAGTATAAGAAATAAGCAAGCAGCTTCGTAGCACAGGGAATAGCTGGCCTAGTGGAGAATCGAACCCCTTACATTGTAATCACAAAACATGCAATGGCGTTGCAACTTGGGCTGGTGCCAGTTGAGCTATAAGCTTGTTGGCTTACATGGTTTTCGACTTTTTGTTATATTTGCATAGTTGTCCCTGCATTTTCAACTTTGTGTTTCCAAAAATGATTGGATCCAATTTCCGGAAAATGTTCATTAAAACAACCAAACAAACTTTGAAGCCTCCTGTCCTTTTGAAGACAGGAAATTCATTGCTCTAATACCCTTATATATATATACATATTTCTTTTTTGCACCTTTGGTGTAATTATTGTAGGACATATGGTACAAATGTAATCAGAAAGGAATTTCATATGGTACTATTGTTCCTTTGTTAATCGGAAAAGCTTGCTGTGAATACTAAATAGGAATTCAAGTAAGATTTTGGGAACATTTAATGGACTTTCAATTAAAGTTAGTTTGGTTAATGCCGTGATGGAAATGGAATTATAGTTCATAATTTTAATTTTAATTCCAATTCTACTATAGTTGAAATTGGTTTAAAATAATAAATTCCAGTAGTCAATTGGGCCGCTATAGTGGTGTTGTGTCACAGTGAAGCCCTGTTTCGCATCTGTGAGGCCCATGGGAGAGTAGTTCAGTGTTGCAGCTGTTCTGTGAATCACAGCTGCTTTCGCGTGGAATTGCAGCCAGCTCAACTGCTAATCTTTCCATGTACAAACGCCCCCTCTCTTTCTAGCCCCTGAACGATGTCGTTTGGTGCTGATTAAGGGGGTCAATAAAATCCCCCTTTTGAAGGCTAAATAGCATACTGCTCTCAGCTCTCAGCCGTGTTTCTGGCCAACGTATCTCACTCCGGTGGAATTTTCAGCTTACTCACTATCCGTGGAACTCTGGCACACTGATCTGTGGTCTCTTCTCTGTTCAAATCCTTTGGGATCTGTCCTGTTCAAAGAGGGGTCTATGTTCTGTTTTATTTTCTTTTTCTGTCACTGCTGTGTTCAGATGGGTGACCTGATGTCATTCTTTCTTGCTGTACTTCCTTTCTTTTTTTCTTTTATATTCCTTTCATGTTATTATATATGGCAGTGTTTAGGATGTTGATTAAGAATTAGGGTTTGTGCTTGTTATTTTGTAATTCCACTGAGTTTTCATATGGAAGTATCATTTTAATTAGGTTTTCCAACTTAAAAATTAGAATTAATAGGTTGGATTCCGATTCCAATTCCAATTTTAAACGATAAATAGGAATTTAGAGTTTCACTAATATGGGGAATATTTTACTGGGTTTTGCTTTCACGTGGAAAGTCTAGACACCTGTTTGCATACAGTTTTCCCAAAACACTGCTAGTTCTTTACAGTACCCTAGGCTGCCATGGGATTCAAATTGTGAAGCGGTTTTTAATAGTAGCCATTATGGCCATAGTAGTGGTGTTAGCATGATATAGGCTTCACCCGAAACAACATTATTTAGGTTCCTATTGTTTACAATGCTATAAAAGTACTTTTATATTTTCCAAGTGTGTCATACTAATTACTATGTATGCTATTGCTGTTTTCATGGAACTGTTCCTGGCCATGGCCACTGTCGTTGAAGCTCTACATTAGTTTCTTCTAAGAAGGCAGTAAACTATTTATGTACATAGTGAACCATAAATACTATTTCACATGAAATTTTAGTTTCTTCTAAGAAGGCAAGAAGCTAATTACGCAAATAGTGAACCATGCATATACTATTTCGCACTAAATTCCATGTAATCTGTACCCTTGGTAGTTGATGTCCACATTAGCATATATACATTGCCATCACATGGTTTTACTTGTATTACTCTTAACGGTCTTTCTTTGTCAAACTAACAAATATATTTTTGATTGCGGGCATGCAAAGTGTCTTCCCATTTTTCCGATTTCAAATTTCAAATTCTATAAGCAAGATGTTAAGAAATGAACTTCATATCATTCTCCTTTTTTCTGTTCCCACATAATAGATTGTAAATCTGATTATCTGATATAATTTCAGAATAGCATTATAAACCACAATTAAGCATAAATGACATGTTATTAATAGGGTCTGTCACGTGCTGATGTTTATTTAAACACTGACTTACTGATATGTTTTGTGTAGCTTGCCTGATAATAGATGAATTTTAGTATACTTTGTTGTAATCTTCATTTCCATTTGTGCCTTTTGATCTATTCATGCAATAATTTATGCTTCCTGAATCCCAGCTGTTATAGGTAGTTACTCTTTATGTTTATTTTGTCTTAGAAAGCACACTCTGGGTGATAATTCTTTTGGTGCCAATCCATTTGGTGCCCCAGCGACGAATTCAAACTTCAACAATGGGAATGCTATTGGCTTCCAAAAGGCATCTGGAGTTGTGACACATGCTGTTAGAGTGGGTTTAGAGGATATAACTCAATTTACTAGAAGCTTTGAGGAGGTACATATCAATTTCCCTCTTGTAATTCATAGTAGAAGTAATAATACAGCTATTAAAATACCGTCTGAGTCCAAATGAGATATTTTTGCAGGCTCTTAGAGATTTTGTATCTGAACGGCGTGGTGTACTAGAGGAAGGTTGGCGAGTGGAATTTAGACAATCAGTGAGCAACTCTGAACTATATGCAGTTTACTGTGCACCAGATGGAAAGATATTTGATTCTGTGTATGAAGTGGCTTATTATTTGGGGCTAGCGCCTCTCCCTTCTTTAGGTGGGCCTCTATCCAAAAAAAGAAAGTTAACAAGAACTACAGCAGCTAACGGTTCTATGGAAAAGTGGGGAACCTTGATTAATAGTAATTGTAAGGATCCTCCTTCTGATAGTTTAAATGTGGAATGTGCTAGTACTGGGGGGATTATCTCAAAACTCTCTGAAATTGGAGGAAAAGAGGATTGCCACTCCCGCCCTCAACAATCTGCTGTAAGTGAATCTAATTCATATAATCATATTTCCTTGCTTTTTTGTGAAGTTGGCATACAATTATTTTCCCCCATACTAATACAGAATTTAGGGAATTATTATAGTGAACCTAAAATTAGCTATTTCAGCCTGATTTTTTGTGTTTATATTTCAGGATGGACTTCCTCTACAGTTCAAGGACTTCTTTGTTCTTTCTTTGGGGAAAGCTGATGGGAGACCTTCATATTATGATGTTAATCTTATCTGTCCTGTAGGTTATAAATCTTGTTGGCATGACAAGATCACTGGCTCTCTTTTTACATGTGAAGTTTTGGAGGGTGGTGATTCTGGACCTATATTTAGGATCCGAAGGTGTTCCTGTTCAGAATTTCCTGTTCCAGTTGCGTCAACCATACTCTCAATGTCAAAACTTTGTCAAGTTGTGAGTCAAACCAATGAAGAAGGTGAGAGAAAAACTAATGGTATTATGGATATAGATGATGATGAAAGTCTCCAAATGATGCTTTTAGACCCTTGTGTGCCAACAGAAAATGATATCCTAAGTTGCTTTCCAAGCTGCTCTACTGAGGCACATGATACTCATACATCAGATGTATTACACCCTGTTGCTAGTTCAGTTCAAGATAATGCTAGAGATTCATTAGCTGATAACTTAGGGTTTAATGATGGAATTGGTGAAATTTTGGTGGAAGAGCGGTCGTCATTCTCTGCATGGACAGTTATTTCTCAAAGGCTAGTTAACGCTTGCAAGGATATCTGCAAACAGAAAGGAAATCTCAATTTCTATTGTAACCATGTTGATAAATGGGATTTAAGGAATGGAAAAAGTGATACATACTTTACTTCGATGGATAAATTTTGTGGTTCTCTTGGTTTAGTTGGAATCCCAAATGTAATTTATGCAGACAATGATCTGGAAGGTATCTATGAGGCACTGGGAAAATGGTTGGAGCAGGATAGATTTGGATTAGATGTTGAATTTGTGCAAGAAGTATTGGAACAACTTCCTGGTGTCCAAGACTCTTTGCAGTATGAACTTTTAAATGCTAGAAATAATAGCTCATCATTGCCAACCGTAGAAAATGGTTTCTTAGTGGTTGGATGGAGAGATGGATCAAAGTATCAGGAAGAAGCAGTCCAAGCTTTATATGGAAGGTCCAAGAAGGTGACTGAAAAAAGCATGAAGGAAGTTCGTCATCCACCACTTGGGAAGCCAGTATGCTCTAGGGCTCCTGGTGAGCTCATTGGTGACATTTTTCAGGTATTTATGTTGGCTGCCAATGGTTAATCTGATATTTTTAAGTTAACCTTTTACATTCTTTGGCATTATTATTTATATGCTATGATATAGTCTTACATTTTTCTGCTTTTATCTTCCAGGCTTGGGAGCTTTTAAAGAGATTTTATGAAATTCTGGACCTGAAAGAACCATTGACATTAGATGAACTTGAGAAAGAACTCATTAACCCTTGGTTTGATGGATTAGATTTTCTTGAGAAATCTGAGAGGGACATGGATGAAAGTCAAGTTTTAATTTCCCAAGGAGCTGATGTGTGTAGACCATTGTTGTCCCCTAGATGTGAAGCTGATCCATCAGGTTCCATAGAAAGTTCTCATGCATTTATTCAAGTGGAAACAGAAGCAATGAAAGAGGCAGCTCAAGTTAAGTTTGCATCTTTTACATATGCCAGATGCTTTGGTGTAGCTTTGACCAAGGCTCATAATTCATTGCTAAGAGTGCTAATAGGTGAATTGCTGTCAAAGGTGGCTGCCCTGGTAGATCCAAATTCTGAACCTGGAGAATCACGAACAAGACGGGGAAGAAGGAAAGATATGGATAGTGCAGTTCCTGCTAAACGAACCAAGCTCAATATGCTTC
>PYAF01002226.1:2720812-2744428 GCA_007407185.1 Glycine tomentella | reverse complement strand
GTCAAAGGTGGCTGCCCTGGTAGATCCAAATTCTGAACCTGGAGAATCACGAACAAGACGGGGAAGAAGGAAAGATATGGATAGTGCAGTTCCTGCTAAACGAACCAAGCTCAATATGCTTCCTATTAATGAATTGACTTGGCCAGAATTAGCTCGTAGGTATATGTTGGCTTTTTTGTCAATGGATGGTAACCTTGAGTCTGCGGAAATTACTGCTCGCGAAAGTGGTAAAGTATTTCGTTGCTTACGTGGTGATGGTGGTTTGCTGTGTGGTTCTCTTACTGGTGTGGCTGGGATGGAAGCAGATGCACAGGTGAACATAGTTTTTTTCTGAATACAATTATCAATGAGTTTTATTTTCACCTTGCCTAATGTGATTAGATACTCAATACTCATTTGCTTCACAATGCTAGTACATGGGACTTTGATATAAATATTTGGCATTTGCGCTCAATTCTAAGATACAGGTTTTTATGGTTTTTAAACAAGAGATTAGATTATAAGAAAGTCACTTTAGGTTTAATAATTTCTAGAAGGCTAAACGATAGGTGGGGTATTCCAGCCCAGGCAAGTCTTTTTCCTCTGAACTTGATACTACGGGGTGGGGTCTAATGGCCACTTTTGATTTTTTATATGGATATCTAGGACATTTTCATTTATTTGTGTGGGTTATGGAAACAGGGGCATAACATGTGAACAGAATAGCTTTTAACAATTACTATTTAAAGGGTAAGAACTTGAATTTCTATTCAACAAGCTACGAACTCAAACTTTAATTTGTTTATACTAGTTGAGTGAAAATTTATTGATTTGAAGGGAGGATATCTCAGTGGGAAATTGGACTAAGAAATGGCCATAACTGACGAAAACAATGGGATTTTGAATAAGAAGAACCAGGAAGAATTATGATGCATACTAAATCACTAAGCAAATTAAGGACATTTATATATTATAGACTAAAACTCTCCTTTAGCATTTTAGTGGACATACTTTAACTATAGTCCCAATGATAATAGTTCTTTGAGTCTTGCTTAGTCTAAGTACTTCACCTTAGACTTGCTGTTCCTTTGTGATTTAGCAAAAATGTTACCAAAATGCTTGTCAGAGTGTTGTACTGGCTAAGTTCTGCTTTTCTTTTCCTATAATGTTGACGAGTTAGCCTAACCAAGGCTATCTATCATCTGGGATGACTTATATGTGCATTTTGATATGGCATAGCTTTATTCCTTTACTCAGCTTTGTCATGACATGAGTGAAGTGCTTGTTTTATCTGGCAATCAGTTCCTTTTAAAAGTTTCTTTTGTATGCCATACCATGTTTTAAGGAAGATAGAAGTATCACTTACAAGCTTTTTTGTTTGGCTCTCAGCTGCTTGCAGAGGCTACAAAGAAAATTTTTGGTTCTTTAAGTAGAGAAAGTGATGCACTAACCATGGAAGAAGAAGAGTCTAATGCAAAGGGTGTTTCTGAATTTTTTTTGGCAAATGATGGTAATGTTCCTGAATGGGCACAGATGCTAGAACCTGTCAGAAAGCTACCAACAAATGTAGGCACCCGAATCAGAAAGTGTGTCTATGAGGCTCTGGAAAAGAATCCACCAGAATGGGCAAGGAAAACACTGGAGCATTCAATCAGTAAGGAAGTGTACAAGGGCAATGCTTCTGGACCAACAAAGGTGCTTCTCAGTGGCATTTTTCCTCTAGTGTGTGTATGTTTTGGGGGTGCATGTAATATACATGGAAGTGGCCAAAACTATTGTAGAACCACTATTTAGTTGCATTGATAAAAATGTTAGTATTACAGTTTCTTGACCATCAGATCAGATATCTGACCAAAAACCATCTGATAGAATTCAATGGTCTTGGAACTGTTAGCTACTAATTGCACTGGTGTGTTATTTATTACTGTTGTTTCTAACTTTCTGGTGTGTTATCATCTTTTTTAATATGCAAGCTATCTTGTAATTTATGTAGTTTCCACTCTACCTATACGCTTATGAGAAAACTGTATATGGTGGGGTTCATGTTACCTATTATAACATGCAAGACACCCACAGTTTCTTAATGTATAATAACTGAAATAAGGGCTTCATGTTGTTCTCTATGTAATGTGGTAGTTCATCTGGTTAAAATAAAGTGTTCTTAATTTTTTTCTTTGTTAAGAAAACATGATCCTGAATTGAATATTATTCTTGTTTATAAACAGAAAGCAGTTCTTTCAGTGTTGGCTAAAGTTGGTGGTGAAGGATTTCAATCTAATCCCAATAAAGGACACAAAAAGAAAATTGTTATATCAATTTCTGACATTATCATGAAACAATGTCGCATTGTATTACGTCGTGCCGCTGCTGCAGATGATTCAAAGGTTTTTTGCAATTTGCTGGGAAGAAAATTAACAAATTCTTCAGATAATGATGATGAGGGGCTTCTTGGGTCTCCAGCCATGGTAGCCCGTCCTCTTGACTTTCGCACTATTGACCTAAGATTAGCTACTGGAGCTTATGGTGGATCTCATGAAGCTTTTCTTGAGGATGTTCACGAGGTCTGCCTTATCAAACTTAAATTGCTTGACCAGTCTTCTATGTTGTTTTTTCTTTAGATTACTACTCCCTTTTAGGCTCACATTTCTCTGCTGTTATGGTATGGTTTCTCTCTATAAAGATTATTGTAAATACTTCTTTTATGGTTGCTTCTGCACCATTTTAGTCTCTGGCTCAAGGAACATAGTGATTGGTTTCCTCATGTTCTCGTTCATATACTGGTCTCTAATATGTTTTCTAGTAGATGCCAAGTCATTCTTACAATGTTTATTTTCGACTTGTGGAGGGCACTAATTTGTAGATTTGATGTTACAGCTGTGGAACAATGTCCGTGTTGCTTTTGGGGATCAACCTGATTTAGTTGAACTGGCTGAAAAATTATCCCAAAACTTTGAATCATTATATAATGAGGAGGTTGGTATCTTGTTTGTGTATACATCAGTACACATACTCTTGTGATTTCAGTTATTAATTGAACTTTTAAATTTCTTTCTTGGTTACAGGTTGTCTCCTATGTCCAACAATTTGTGGAGTATGCTAAAGTGGAATGCTTAAGTGCAGAAATGAGAAAGAAAGTTGTTGATTTTATGGAGTCAACAAATGAGATTCCGAAGGCCCCTTGGGATGAGGGAGTATGTAAAGTATGTGGCATTGATAGGGATGATGATAGTGTTCTACTATGTGATACTTGTGATGCTGAGTATCATACATATTGCTTGAATCCTCCACTTGCAAGGATCCCTGAGGGAAACTGGTACTGTCCTTCTTGTGTTGATGGTAAGTGTGCAACTCAAGATGTCACAGAACGGACAAAGATTACTGGCAAAAATCGAAGTAAAAAGTTCCAGGGAGAAGTCAATTCTCTATACTTGGAATCTCTGACTCATTTATCAGCTGTAATTGAAGAAAAAGAATACTGGGAGTACAGCGTGGGCGAGGTTTGTTGATGCACACCTACTTATTTTACCTTTTCTTCTTATTACGTAGCTAATTCATACAAACCTTCTTGGTAGAATGGAATTATGTCTTATTTTTGCACTTGATATTTGTTGTATCATTCTGGAAATAATTTTTGTCGGTAATTGGATAATGCTGGTATGTGGTTCCCATTTTGCTGTCATCTGAATGAGTTTTAATGGAATTCTATCTTATATAAACGATATATTGTCCAGACATTTGTAATTTTTGCTAGATTTTCGTTTGTTACTTGATTTCCTTCTGTATAGCTTATTTTGTTGTATATATAAAGTCAAAATATTGCTTTTACTGATGCAAAGGCTCATTTTTTTTTTTTTGGTTTTGAGCGCATTGTTATGATGCTTGAATTTACTACTATTATGACTTGGTATAAAATACACTCTGATTGTATTTGCTTACATTTTCTTTTTTATGATTGATAGCGTATTTCTCACTCTGTTTTCTGTGTTTGTATTTGCTTACATTTTCTTTTCTAAATCGTTGCAGAGAACTTTCCTTCTCAAGTTTTTATGTGATGAGTTGCTTAACTCTTCCCTGATTCGCCAGCACCTTGAGCAATGTGCAGAGTTGTCTGCTGAGTTACATCAGAAATTGCGTGCACACTCTGCAGAGTGGAAAAGCCTGAAAACTAGAGAGGATATTTTATCCACAAAAGCTGCAAAAATGGATACATTCTCAGTAAATACTGCTGGAGAAGTTGGTCTTAAGGAAGGGTTTACTGGTAAATGCCCGGTCCAGCCACATACTGCAGTTGACAATCCTAGTAATTTTGGGGTATTTGTTGATAGTCTGCCTTCAGAAGAGGTTAGCAAAGAGAAGTATAGGTTTGATAGTGTTGATAAAAGCATATCTGTGACAAATTCAGATTCTGATAGCCAAAATATGAATTCCATAGATGTAGAGGGACAAATTAGAAATGTCTCTGCTGCTGTGGAGTCTCAATGTACTGACAAATCCCTCAAATCTTTTCCATCGCCAAATCATATGTCTCAAGAAATAAATTGTGCTGGTGGAGAAACTCATGTCCAGGGTAACCACCAGAAATGTGAGGGAAAGGACAGACCTATTCCTGTGTCTTACCAGCAAGGAGGAGTGCCTGTCGATCTTCCTCAGATTGGCTTGAATGAGTCCGAACCCTACCACCTTGAGCTCAATGCCATCAAACGTGATATTTCACTATTGCAGGACACCATAACTAGTGTAGTATCACAGCTGCTGAAGCTCTCTGTTCGCCGGGAATTTTTGGGTATCGATTCAATTGGTCAATTGTACTGGGCTTCGGCTTTGCCTGGAGGACGTTCACGTATAATTGTTGATGCAACTGCTGCATTGCTGCATGGAAGAGGAATGCCATTTAGCAGAGACTATGCAGAGAAGTTTTCTGTTCTGCAGCATTGTGCACTATCTGACAAGGATTCCTCTTTAATGTCCCAGCCTAGTAATCCTTTGGGCAATAGGTCACCGTGGATTGCTTATGAAACTGATGCCGAAATTGAAGAGCTCTTAGGTTGGCTGGATGATAGTGACCCTAAAGAAAGAGAACTGAAAGATTCCATTATGCTGGGCCCAAAATCAAGATTCCAAGAGTTCATTAATGCACAGACTGAGGATCAGGTCGAGGACCAAGGGCATATTTCTATGCCAAGAAATAGAGAGAAAACAGTATCTAATTCTCTTGTTACCAAGGCAACTTCCTTGCTGGAAAAGAAATTTGGTCCCTTCGTTGAGTGGGATAATATTGAAGTATTGAAGAAGCAAAATAGAAAGGCCCGAACAACTAATGATGAGAAGTTGTATAGGTGCGAGTGCCTAGAACCCATATGGCCTTCTAGGAAACACTGCACATATTGTCACAAAACTGTTGCGAGTGATGTTGAATTTGATGGACACAATGATGGCAAGTGTAATGCAGGTCTTCTGGCTGTAGAGAAGAATAAGGATAAAAATGGATCTTCTAAAGGAAGAGGGAACTTAAAATGTGATACCTCACTTGAGAAATTCAGAGCTGATGCTGAAACAGCTGTAACCTCGGTTAGTGGGTCTTCTAAGCTTAGCTCAAGATTGATTAAATTTTCAAATGAAGAATCCACATGCCCATTTAATTTTGAAGATATATGTTCCAAGTTTGTGACCAATAATTCCAACAAAGAACTTGTCAGAGAAATAGGTCTTATTGGTTCAGATGGTATCCCATCCTTAGTTCCTTCTGTATCTCCTTTTGTTAGTGAATATACACTCTCAGCTCAAAAGGATGAAAGCATTGTTGTTGGTGTGTCCAAAGCGTCAGAAAGCCAGGTCTCTCAGGGAAACACTGATGGAGCTGGCACATGTCTTGACCATAAATCAAGCAATTCTACTGGAAGGTTGGCTGCAAATGAAAGCAATAAATCCAACAAATCATCCTCGAGAGAACAAAGAGATGGGAAATTCTCTTTTTGTAGTCCTGCTTCAGTTATGGGAGCTGATGGCTACTGTGTGGTTCCTTCGCCTTCATTGAGACCATTAGTTGGAAAAGCTTCTCATATTTTGAGGCAGCTGAAGATAAATCTACTTGATATGGATGCTGCACTTATGACAATTGCTCTAAGACCATCAAAGGCTGAGTCAGACAGAAGACAGGCTTGGCGTACATTTGTAAAATCTGCAAAAACTATATATGAGGTTTGTCTTATTTCTGTGGCTTTAGCACACACTTTTCTTCATTAACAAGCATTGGCAATTCCACATGTTTCTCATTCCTTTAGTTTCAGCACTGCGAGTCACCTTATTGAGATACCTTTTTGTTTTGGTTCTCGTTAGTAAACAATTTGTTGACCTTTTGATGCCACTTTGCACTTTAACTCCAATCAGTGAAAAACAACAGTTTTACGTTTGCACATGAATTTCTTGACCAATAATTATACTATATTTGTAGTTCAAGCAGCTTAGTAATGAATGTGAACTTGTGTTTGTTAATGTTCCTTCCATTTTTTCAGATGATTCAGGCAACATTTACACTGGAGGATATGATTAAGACAGAGTACTTGAGGAATGACTGGTGGTACTGGTCATCATTCTCAGCTGCTGCCAAATATTCTACTTTGCCTTCCCTTGCCCTTCGCATATACTCCCTTGATTTAGCCATTATATATGAGAAAATGCCCAATTCAAGCTTTACTGACAGCTCTGAACCTTCTGCCATAGCGGAACCAAAACCACCGATGAATTTGGATGCAGAAAAATCCAAAGCAAGCCGGAAGTCAACCAGAAAAAGGAAGGAATCAGATAGTTGATCTCATACTTGTATTCTTGGCCCAGAAAATCTGATAGCTGATCAGTTTTATGTGGTGTGATGTGATCATCCACTGGTATAATTGGGCCATGGGGCCAACTTAAGGTTATAAAATGGGGCAGCCACAGTTGCTGGTGTCTCTTGCGTGCTTGTACATATAGGTAAAACTGACCTGCTAACTCAGATGCTGGTTTTTGGCTAAGCAGAATTTGTAGGATTATCTGCTTTCAGTGGGGGCACCAGTATGAGGGAATTGTGAGGATGCGTCCAATTTTGAAATGATTTCTGCTGCAGCTGTCCAGTTGGCTGCTCCATAGCGAGAAGTACATTTTTCATTTTTCTAGCAGAGTCTGATCCATATATGTATACAAATGGAATTATTGTAAAGAAGGAATAGGAAAAAAGTAGTAAAAAAAGGAAAGGATGGGAGAGAAGTAAGAAAATGTTAAGTTGAGCAGTTGTAGGCAATATTTCATTCTTTATACTTTTTCTCTGACCCCTAGAAAAGTCCTGCACACGCATGCCCTTGATTTTGTTCTTGGGCATCTGCTGATGTGTTAGAATGCAGGGGAATTATTGGAATCAAAGCTTTTTTCCATCTGCTTTGTGCTGCTTGCGTAGTCCGTGTTCTGTTTGATTTGTTTATTTGCATAATTCCCATAATTCTCTAGTCATGTTTGTTGGGGGTTTAATATAGACACACTAATATCTAACCCCGGGTTCCATCGTTATAGCACTGCCATGAGGTCTGTCTTATACTCTTATTGTATCCTAGTGTAGATACTTATTTGTGGCATTAGTTCATGTGCATTGCACTTGTCGAGTTAGCACTTGCATAAGTGGTTGTGTCCATTATACTATAGTGTAGATGCATATTGGGCAACTTAATAGGGTGTGGTTGGGAGGTAGGTTGAATGTTATGTGTAAGCTCTCGTTACTTGCTTGATGATATTTTTAGATCCGAATATCTGTTATGGATGTTACATTAGCCGTTTGAGTGCTTGTTAATCATGAAATTTGTGTAATTAAGTAGAATGTGCTTACATTGTGAGTTTCTGACAATTTTGTGCTGGAAGCTTCCGACAAATTCTTAGTGAGAATTGAAGTTGATCCATAGAGTTGTTATTGCATAGTCTCCAGTCTCAACCGAAAGATTTGACTCTAGCAAATGGTATTTGACTCTAGTATTACTTTTTCTTTTAAGAAAAAAAATACCTCACTACTTTTTTCGAATACTTTGTTGTCTGTGTTTTGAACAAATTATGAACAAAGGTAATGATAATTATAGTAAATATACATATTGAACTACCATGATTAGGGTGTGAAAATAATATTTGCTAAAAAGCACTATGCGAAACGGATTACAAGACAATGGGGAGTGCTTTGCCTCTTTTGTGGGCCTTACCCCCGATATTATTTTGGTTAAGTTGTCAAAATGGTTTTCGTAAATCGGATTCAGTAGAAAAAATATAGACAACACAAATTTCGTACAGTACTAATTAACCATGTTTTAATAATTGAACAAGTAATATACTTACTGTAATTTTGGCAGTACAACCATTAACCTACACAAGACACCATTGACCAAATTACTACTAGACTTTATTTATTAAACTCGGCTTAAGGACACTCCAACTCCTCCTAGGGGTCCAAGCCACCCAATCCGGGCGTTTACTTTTTCCTCCCTCGCCCACACGATACATTATACAATATTATTACCTTTTCTTAATTAAGCATCTAATTTCAAAAGCACTGCTGCATTACCATTTTATCCAACATAATACATATTAGTCCACCAACCCAATGCCTCTCCTTCCTCATGGTTTTGGAGCTCATTTTCAGATACAACAAACACATCCAAGTAACTCCTCCCATCATCACTCCCATCCTCCTCCTCTGACTGAACCCTCTCGACCGGGCCCACACATCCACCATAGTTGTCAGCTAGAATGTATGAATTAACACTGTCAACAACCACCTGTGGACTACCCTCGTCCACCACCGCACTTCCAACACTCCCACTACTCAGGTGGTCCTCCATCCTTGTGCCGAAAATCGGAGCCATATCTTCATCTCCTGGAATTGGATCAACTTTCTTGTCACATAATGGTTCCTCAGGCACCTCTTTAGCTTGAACTTGAAGCTTCTCATTTAAGGATACCACCTGCGGAATAGTCAACAACATGTTATTAAGATATTCTATCAAAAAGTCCACTTGTTAATTAGTTTATGGACTACCTTGCATACTCCTTTCTTCTTCTTCTTCTTTTTTTTTTTTTTTTGAAAAAAAAAGTTCATTAGTCTTTTTCACAAAAGGAGGTCTTAAAGCATATTTTGAGAAATCTACAAAGGTATATTCGCATAGCTACTTTGAAAGTGGCCTCTTTGCAAACAAGGTGGGGTTCAGAACAGATGCTACTCTTGGTAGTTTGTGATTATTATAATGTCGAATCTCATGTGTAGGGCCCTTTCTGGATAGCTACCAATCATCTTCTTAAGTGTCGTGTCGACTTGTTTCCCTGTGCTATGCTGTGATGGAGTTCCGATTGTGAAGGCACTAATTCTAATCCTATACAGTATACAGCCCCCAACTGTTGACAGAATTTCTATTCTATTTTATTCACCCATTATTTCATCACACTTCTATGCATAACTGTAACCCAAATCATGAGAAATTTTAACACATTCTTTTTGGATACATTTTTTTATTAGAGTTTAATAATGTAAAAGTCATTGTTAATATTACTTTTGACATAATTTTGTAAAAGTCAATAATTCTTTTTTTTTTCTTTTTATTATGAACTAAAATTTACTAGAAATAACATTTTTTTTAGATTTCATTTTATATTAATGAGTTTCTCATTTTGTAATATTCATTGTAATTAATAATAAAGTGTGTTAAAAGACTATCTTGCTTACACTCCTCTTGTATCATTTACCATACTCAAATTGCATATATGACCAGCCAAATCCAAATAGGGAAAAAAAATCTAAAAATCACCGTTGCATAGATACAATGATTCAACTTTTTTTAATTGTACACATGTATAAATGTACCTCAGATTTGAGTTTCTCATTCTCCTTCATAATTGAATCATAGGATGAAAGTAGGGTATCGTATGAAGACTTGAGAACATCATAATCCCTTTCAAGTTGCTTGGTCTTCCATCGAGCCCTGCGATTCTGAAACCAGACAGCCACCTGCCTGGGCTGCAATCCCAGCTTCTTAGCCAACTGGGTCTTCCTCTCAGGCTCCAATTTGTTCTCTTCCTCAAAGCTCTTCTCCAACAGATGGACCTAATCATCAACCACACAAGAGTGTCACGACCACAACAACAAAAAAACCTTATGCCACTAGGTGAAGTTGGTTTCATGAATTACACAATGTCATTTGGAACGGTTAAAAACCAAAGTTTCAGATAACAAGAGTGTCACAACATGAAAATATTGATGACAAGCTATCACACTTTTCTCATATCTTCATCTTTGGATGCAACAGTATATATTAATATCAAAAACAAAAGAAAGTAAAAGCATTGTACAATATCTCTCTTATCAGTTTGATCTAGGCATCCCCATGGTAATCAGTAAATTAATAACAACATTAAGTATTCAAATCCAGGAAAGTTGTCTTGATTTACTACAAATAGTAAGAATTTGTTTCAAAATCAAATCTCTTCATAGCTACAAAGTGGAATTTCTCTTTAAAGCCAACTACCTTTTCTCTCTCTCTCTCTCTCTCTCTCTCTCTCTCCACATATTGTATCAAGTTTAAAACCCAAACTCAAAGCAATCCATTCAAATTTCAAGCTATTTCACAACAACAACTTCTTATATTCAAATTGGTGACGAGTCTGAAAACAACAAAAACAACAAAGAACAATTCATTCAAATTTGAAGCTAATGGCCAACCTGTTCGGAACTGAGGCGGTGCTTCTTCTCCGGCGACTGCTTCTCATAATACTCTTCATCATACAGTTCATCCGGTGAGGTGAAGAAAGGTCGCCTCTTCGAGGCTTCCTCCATGCTCATCATCGATCTCCCTGCTTTCATTTCAATCCCCAAAACAAAACTCCATCAATTAACACTCTTTTGTGTATCAACACCACCATCCATGTCAAAACATAATAAACATATAGTCACAGAAAAAAAAATATTTAAAAAAAGATTTATTTTATTTATCTGTCACAACACCCCAAATCTGATACGCAATCAAGCTGCTTCCTTTATCAAAAACCCAAATCGAATCATGCCTTTTTTATTTTCACTTGCTTTAATTTTATTTAACCTGAACCATCTTTTATGTTCCGAACTTGCTAGCAGCCAAACAGATATCATTTTTAGAAGCACAAAACTCAGATGCAGTTTCTTTGTTTTTTTTTTTTTTTTTTTTTACTGTTCTCTAATCAGAATTAGAATTTTTTCTTCTTGATAATAGGTGTAATAATGGTTTATGTTAAAGGTCAACATAAATTAGTAATGTCAAACTCTGTTTCTATCAGGAGAACAACATCAAAAAGCACTTTAAGAAACCAAACCATAACAAGAATAACAACAACAACTACTCCACAACATATCCAGTTTCAAATTTTCAATCCAAAAAAAGAGTAAGAGAAAACTTAATAAGATAAAAAAAAATCAATAGAAAGAGAGATAGAAAGAGAATGACCTCGAAAAGCATGTTCAGTGTTGCCGAGGAAGAGCATGTTGTTGCCGCGAGACGCAGAGGCACCAAAGAAAATCCGTCCAGACTCCATGGCACTCCGGTCAATCACCGCCGCCGCCGAGAAACTTTCCGGCTAGAGAAAGAGACACCTTAATACTTAAAAGTTGTCTGTGTTTGTGTTTGTGTGTGTGTGTTTTTGCTCTGCTTCTTTTACTCTGTTTTTTGAAACTTGTGTTGAGAATTTCAGAAGGGTTGTTGTTGTTGTTATGAAGTTTTTTTTGTTTGTGTGTGTGAATTATTAATTATTAGAAGATCATAAGCTTATGACGGAAGAAGCTTGTGGTCCAAAGCAACCTCGCCGGAGTCTCCAACGGGCATATGCAAGATCCCATCATACACCGCCAGATCCTACCCACCACCACCAAAGTTTATACTTTGAGGGCCTCAGTTTCGGGACGAAGGAGGAGGAGCACCGCCGCAACCACCTTCGTCAGAATTCTAGGTCGCCGGAGAAATATTTTCCGGCGAGCTTTTGTTGTGTGTGTGTGTGTGTGTCGTCAACGAGCGCACTGTGTCTTTGTGAGTGTTTTCTGCGACTAAAGTTGTTCGAACTATGGCCACCGCCTTTTATAGAGCTTCCTTGGTCGTTAATTGACTTAAATGCCCTTTATTACGATTTTTTAATGAATAATATATATATATATATATATATATATATATATATATATTTTAATGTTACTTTTGCTAAATTAAGTTTTATAAGTTTTATTCTTATTTTTTATAATTTTAAAATATATTATTTTGGATATTTTTTAATTTTTTGTTAAAAAATATAAGTATTTTATTATTTTTTTAATTTTAAAAATTATTAAAATGATACATATAAAAATATAAAGGACCATAATATAACTTTTAAAATTTAATATATCACATTATAAAACATAATAGATTAAAAGTGATATTAAATTTTTTAAAATAATTAAAATTAGTGAATGAAATTATTATCATTATTAAATAATAATAATGAGAGTAAATGTTGTTATTTGTGATTTCAAATTCATTTTTTCTTCATATATTTAGTGATTTTTAATTTTAAATAAAAAGATAGTGACTGTTTTTAATTGTTAGTATGTTAACTTAACTATATTAAAATTTAAAACGTTGAAGAACATTAACGTTTCTAAAGAAAATTTGAAAAAAGGATCAAAATGATACATTTTGAAAATATAAAAAATAAAAAAAAACTTTTAAAATATAATGTACTAAATCAAAATAATTGTGAAACATAATGGACCTGAAGTAATATTTAACCATTTTAAAATTTAAAAGTTAATATAACACTAACATTTCTAACAAAAAATTAGAAAAATGACATATTTTGAAAATATAAAAGACTAGAAGAAATTTGTTAAAACTTAACATACTAAAGCAAAACACAACAGACCTAAAGTAATAGTCTCTCTCTCTCTCTCACACACACACACACACACATATATATATATATATATTGATTATGCTACAGGTATAAGTTATAGACTAATTTCGCTCGCAAAGTTGCGTTTGATTGTTGGTTCAAAGATTAAGGTTTTTTGCACACATGACAAGGATCGAATGAGTTTTTTTGTTAGATTAATCATTCTTACAATGTGTGAGCGCATGATGCTTAACCACTATGTTAATCCGTTGAATTGAATGAATAATTTCGCCATGTCATCTAATCACACATAATTGTCATGATAAGTGTGTTTTAGAATAAAAATAGGATAGGACAATTCCATTTAATAACTAATCACATAATCAGTTTATTTTACTGCAAGTGAGTCACTAATCCACTTCCGTAAATGTAAATCTTTATACTAGTGATTGACATTCAATTCTTGAAATCTCACAACGGTCATTATCACAAGCAATAAAAGATACTTAACCTAACATATAATTGATTTATGAGAAAACACAAGAAGGTAATGAAGAATAACTCAACACATTACCTTTTTTGGTTTGCAACAAAGATACTTCCAATTAAAAGTCGGAAATTACAAACATATTTAAAGAATACAATTATGCACCAATTGAGTTAGATTTTATTGATATCAATTATATTATGTTTTTGTAAGAAGAATTATACTTCAATTTCATAATGAAGACTGAAGTTAAACTTTATGCATGTGATCTATTCCCCCAAATGCCATCTTTATCGCTCCATGTGGAAATCATGATTCTAGAAAAATTTAACAGGCCATCTCTGGATGATAGATCATAGGCCATGTTTAAGATCCCAAAAGCATCATCACTTGGAAGCTGAAAACGGCAGAATACAAGTAACTTACTTTTGTCATGTCACAAAAGTTTGCATGAACAGAAATATGTCATTGCATGTCTTTGTTGTCTTTAACAATTTCTATCTAGGTGAATTACTTTGTTTTTTAAACTTATAAATTTATGGTATATAGGAAAAAGATTTTTTGACATCGTATTCCATTATCTTTATTTCTCACCTGCTTTTTAACTTTTCATATATACATATAGTAAAAATATATCCAAAAACCAAGACAACGATATCTTTTGAGTTTAAATCAATCAAAAATCACTTTTTACGAGTATAATTAAAAAATTAATAAATTTATCATATACGATAATTTATGATTTAATGATAATATATAAATATTTTACAAAATTAATGTATAAATTATTTCTTCATATACCAATATTGATTTAAGTGAATTTAAGTTTGAATTCTTTGACAAAATATCATGTTCAAGTCTTGTGAATGAAAAATATGGTAAGATATTTCAATTAAGTTTTAACTAGTTGAAAAATTTGTTTGACCATTCGATAAACAAGTTTGTTTAAGTAGTTTTAAACGTTTTTTGAAATGCTACCTGAAGTAGCATTTTTTAAAAGGTTAACTTCTGACTTTTAATTTTTATATTTTTTTCATTTTTATCTTTAATATATATTTTTTTTATTTTTTAAATAAATTATAATTTTATTATTTTTCTATTATTTTATATTTTTCAGCTAGTTTTATAATGAACTTGTGGCCATTTGGAAAAACATAATTGATCGGGTATGGAATGACATGCATACTGACCATTCAATCTCAGTCAATCTTAGCAAACAATATATCTCATACTGGAATGCAGCAAGGGGAAAAACAAACGTGAGGCAGCCACACAACACAGCTCACAACTAAAGCATTTGGATTCCACCACCAAATGGCTTCTTAAAATGCAACTTAGATGCTGCTATCTTTAAGGAGATGAACGGATATGGAGTTGGCCATTGCATCAGAGGAGAAAATCGCAACTACATAAAATTCAAGTCCCATATTTTCCAATGAATTCCATCATCATCAGAAGCTGAAAGTGTAGTTTTACATTGTGCTATAAAATGGATCCAACAACTGGGACTCAATAATGTTATCTTTGAGAGTGATTGCAAGATCATAGTGGAGAGTTTTAATTATGTTACAAAGGGTGTATCAAAGTTTCATGTTATCCTTGACAAATATAGATCAAGTTTTTTACAAATTCCAAATTCTAGGTGAGTTTTATTTGGAGACAAGTTAATTATGTTGCTCATACACTTGCAAAAGCATCAAGATTTATCACTTGTAGCTAAGTTTATGATTCTATTTCCAATTGTATTCATCAAGTGATCTACATTAATATCAACATCTTTAATCTAAATTAATTGGGATTGGTGGTAGATGAATCCAATAATAAATACGAGGATGTTGAAAAAAAGAAGGTAAAAGCAAAGAAGGGGGAAAGAAGGATGGAAGAGATGAAGAAAAAATAACTAAAAATGAACTATTTGGAACATAGAGATAACAACGGATTTAACCCTCTATTTATAGTTTTTTTCTATTTTATTCTAAGACACACTGTCCACTAATCTATATCCTACTCCATTAAGTCTTGTGTGTAACTACCTTTTTCCAGGTACCTTTCGGTTTACCTCTATTTCTCTTTGTATTGAACTCTCAGTAATAAACTTTTATTCTTATGGAAGCATTTAAGGGTAGTCTCATTATGTGTCCAAATCACCTCAAACTATGTTTCCTCATCTTTTCACTCACCGATACTACAACTACCTTTCGTCGAATATCTTCATTTCTTATCTTATCTATCTTCGTAAACCACACATTCACCTTAACACCCTCATTTCTGCTACCCCTATTTTATTTTCATTTTGTCTATGTGTTGGCCAACATTGAACTCCATATAACATTGCATGTCTTACAGTTGTTCTATAGAATTTTTCTTTTAGCTTAAAGGGAATTTTGTAGTCACATAACAACCCATATATGTACTTCGCCATTTTATCCACCCGACTCTAATTCTATGATTGACATTTTTATCAATCTCTCAACCTTTTTGCAAAATTCATCCCAAGTATCTAAATACATCATTTCGTACTAATGAAAACTCACATTTCATATATTCAGTCTTGCTCTGGCTTAACATGAATCCTTTAGACTCCAAAAAGTTTTTCCACAGTTCAAGTTTCCTATTGAATGAAATATTCTAAGTATGCTTCCTTTTAAAAAAATAATTTGATCAAACACTTTGATTAATAAATTAATTTTGCAGCTTTTAATTACCAGCTTCCTACTTTTAGTTACCTGTTACCTTTTCAGTTTCTAAATAACTTTATAATTTTTAACTATTTTTTGAGTAAATTTTTACCAAACATAACCTAAATGGTTGAGACTTAGAAGGAAAGATGGTATTAATAGTGATTAGATCAAGTTACTCGCCAAAAATTAATCATTCATGTCTATAATACCGTAACAAAAAAATCAGTCTAATCTTTTCAAATATGCTTTTAGAAAACATTTCCCTTTTCAAACAAGAAAATTCTTCTCTCCCCTTGTGTTTTTGGTTTTCATGGGCTATATAGATGTATATAAAAACATAGTTTCTCAATAGGTGGTACTAAGAAATGCATCTCACACACACACACACTCAGATAAAAACACTTGCTACATCTAGTTTTCCACATTTATGAAATTGCAATAGGTGGCTTGGTTTAGCAAGTCGAATCAAAATAGTTGTCCACATGCTTCTGTTTGTTGTTAAAATTCCGAAATTCCCCTTTGCTCTCAACAGAGCCAACATCTCCAACGCATCATAAACAGTGTCTACAATTAAACTATACATGGAAGATCCTAGTAGAGACTTAAAAGGCAAGTGGTTGCAATTTGTATCCACATGGTGGGGCTTCTTCAAGATGTCAAAATAGATGGCCATTTTGAAAGAGAGAGAGAGAGAGACCAAGCTTATGTGTGTGTATATATATATATATATATATATATATATATATATATATATTATTGTCTTGCACAGGTAGATTTAACTACTGTTGTACTCCTTAGATGATGCAGTCACATAAATTTGCTGGGGAACCATAGTGGCAGACACTTACCAAGCATTAAATACATCATTATTTATTTACCTTTCGAAAACACACCACCCTCGTCCATTGAACCCATCAACCTCTGGCTTCTTAATGATTTAGTAATCTACTTAATTGAAGATAAGAAGAAAAATAATTTCTAGAAGTTTGTCACACTTCTTAATACTCCCTCTCCCTCCGTTCTCTTTTATTGAAAAAAAAAACATTATTTACAATTATCAAGAAAATTAGTTTAGTTTATTGTGTTATTTTTAATTAAAAAATAATTATTTTTTAAAATATTCTTCAATAGAACTTAATATTAAACATAATCTTTCCTATTAAGTGAAAAGTACGTATTTTAAATATAATCTCATTAAATGAAACAAAAATATTCAGAATTTGTTTATAAAAGAGAACAAAAAAATATGTTTGTTTTTCTTATAAAAGAGAACAAAAAGAGTAATATGTATGAGTTTTCTTACTTATATACACTTATTTTTTTTAGTATGGATACATTAGTAAGCTATAACAAGAGATTGTCTTAAAAAATATTAATGATATAACATACTATCTTACAATAAAAAAAATATGTATGTTAGCAAATAATGATTTTTTTTTACTATTTTGGGTTTTTTTCCTAAACAAAATACTAAGATGGTCAATCAAACTATTTATTTGTCATGGATTATTTTTGTCACATAAGATAAGATGCATGATAGGTGTGTTGTGCAATGATATTTTGCATTGGTTATTTTACAATTGATGTAAAATAGTACTTTTTTACATCGATTATTTTTATAATTGATGTAGAAAAATATTTTTTTACATCATTTTTTACCATCAATGTAAAAAAATACTCTTTTACAGCAGCCTTAAAAATAAAAAATGTAAAAAATTATTATGCCACACAAGATGATGCCATCTTACGACAAAACTTATTTTGATAAATAATTTGTTTGACAATTTATTTTGGTATTTTGTTTGAGAAAAAAACTCAAAATGGTAAAAAAGTCACAAATGATTATGAGATTTGTTAACATACATACACTTATTTTCTTAGTAAGAATGTATTAACAAGTTATAACTAGAAGATTATCCTAAAATATATAAATTATATAGTTTGTTAACACATTCATATTAAAAAAATAAATATGTGCACAATAACAAATCTCATATATATATATATATATATATATATATAGAGGAGAGGAGATCCATTTACTTCAAAAATAATTCTTAAAATTATTTCTCATTTTTATTATTTATATTCTTAAAATCTAATTATTGTAATAAATAATTAATTTTAATCATTAGACCTTAAAAAAAATAATGATGTATATATATATATAATATGTGTGAATGAATGAAAAAGAAAGTATGGGTAGCTAGATAAATTCCATGCATGATAGCAACTTAACTAAAAAATGGGCATGTTCGCATCACACATCCTTATTATGTACAAGGCAAGCATAACAGATAAGGTGTATGCGATGTATGCACTCAAGGTGTCGTTATTAAAAAAATCCATATAGTATCGCAGACAAAAAAATTATTAATTTTATTCTATTTGACATATATTTTGGCTAAGAAAAATTAAACTATATTAAAATTTGTCTGTGCATGAATTTAAACCACTGTAATATATATTATCAATAAAAATTGATTCAGTTGATAAAAAATGAACTTATATTTAATACAAATATAAGTTTAATTTTTATTATCAAATATGATACTTTTGTTTAGGGTCGGTCCTGAAAATTCTTTGGCTCGAGGTGAAGTGGAAAAAATTGACTCCTACCACACATTTTTTTATATACAAATAATATTAAAATTAAGGGATGGAAAAAACGGGCATTTAACACATAAATTTTTTGAAATACAAATAATATTAAAATTAAGAGATGGAAAAAATGGGTCCTTAATACATAAATTTTTTGAAATATAAATAATATTAAAACTAGGGATGAAAAAAATGAGCCTCTAACACATAAAAAATGGACCCTAATATACAAATTGTTTTGAAATATAAATAATATTAAAATTAACAAATGAAAAAAATGAACCCCTGACCCACACATAAATTTTTTTAAATACAAATAATATTAAAACTAAGAGATTAAAAAAATGGGTATCTAATACACAAATTTTTTGAAATACAAATAATATTAAAATTAAGAGATGGAAAAAATGGACCCCTAACACACAAAATGGATTCTTAATATAGATTTTATTTTATTTTTTAATAAAAAATTTTACTTAAACTATCAATCCAAAAAATTTTGGGCCCTGGGCCCCGCTGATCCTGCCCCAGGGCCGGCCTGCTTTTGTTAATGGATAATTTATAAATTTTCTTTTAGCTTTGAGATCCTAACGAATCCCAAGAATCAAACATATATAAACTTTTTTCTTATAAAAAAACTACTATATAACTATTTATAATGTCTACTACATTAATAATTTTATGGTAAAATTATAAATTTGGTTTTTATATTTGATAATCTTTTAGTTTGTATAAAAAATTATATATTTTAAGATTTACATGATTATTTTTACAGATTAATTCCCATTGTTTATTAAAGTTACACTAGAGTTAGATTATTTTTTTTTCATACAGGGACAAAAAAACTGATATGTCAAGTGTAGGGATTAAAGTATAGATTTTATTTATGAAAAAACAAAAAAGAAGCGTATTTTTTTCCATAGAGAATAAAACAAAAAAAATATTATTAAACATGGGAACCAATTAAATCTTATATTGTTATAATTTTGGTAAATGGTAGGATAAATTCATAAACGTTTTTTCAAGTACAGACTAATTAAAATGACTTTTTTTTTTAAATTTTTGGTATAAAAGACTAAACTGGAAAATGGTGTTAGGTGCAGGGATAAAATTTTTAATTGTTAGATTGAATATATAATAACAAGAAAAGTCTTTTTATATATATTTATTTATAAGAATTAAACATAATATTAGAGAATTTTTAATACTCATACATCTCACTCAACTAATTGAATTAAACAAGTCTAATGACTTATATCTATTTTCTTTCATTCATATGATTTTTTAGTATATATAACTCTTTCGTTCGTGATATAATGCTTACATATGGAAAGTAAAATGGAAAGAAACACTACCAAAACCTTCAAATTTTAAAAGATAAAATGTCAAATGTTGGAATTGCCTAATTAATACAGGTACCAACTAATAATAATAGTATAACTTTTATCCAGCAAGCATTAATAATTCAATGAATTATGATAATATTTGATGTACTGATAATACATATTATAATGTTTTTATGCCAACAGAATTATTTGTTAGTATAATATATTATATTATTAATATAAAATTGAAGTATATTTACTAATAATTTAATTTCATTTAGATAATTACCAACCCGTGAATCCATGGCAATGATGACACATAGGGTTAAGTAACCTGGTTGCACCATAAGAGAAAAACTAAAGAAAATGATAAATGATAAATGGATGCTACTTGACACGTGAAGTATTCTTTATTTTACTAGTCTTTTTCTGGTATAGTGCGTGTAAAATACGCAGCAAGCATCACTCGTGAAAAAATGGTAGTTGTAAAGGTACAAATAATATTATTATTCGTAACTTGTGGATTACGGTGCCTGCGACTTGGGAGAAGGACGTTCAAATGCACGCGTATTTCCCATATTTCTCTAATCTAATCGCACCAGATTCTCAACATTACTTCCAATCCAAGGTAAAATTTCTAAATAATCTTTTTATATTGACAAAGATTGTTTGATTATAATTTATAAGCTAGAGTCTTTATTATTACGCACTCTTGTGTCTATTATCATTTTTATTTATTTTTTAGAATATTACTAATTTGGAAAAAATTCTCAACCCGACGACTAAGATTTGAGTGTGAGGGTTGGGTTGGGGTGTTGGCCATGGGCTCAGTAGTCTGCATTACTACGTAAACTTTTCTGAAGAACGTTATTTCGTTTAGTTTTCTATTTCTTTTTTTTAAATTATAAATATGATTTAATTTGATTATATATATATATATTAAAAATATCATTAATATGTCTACGTTAATTCAACCGAGACAGGCAGAGGAAAAAGACATTAATATCTATAAATGTCATTTTTATATATAGTTAATAATTAGTGATTATCTAATTCATCTCCAATATATTAGAGGCAAGCAACTTAGCGGGAAAGCACATGGTGATGGGACTCAGCTCAAAAGAATCCAAGCTTTCTTTTTGTAGTGCGATTAAAAAGCCAGGAAAGAGAAAGAAAAGAAAAAGTATACAAAACATTTCTATGGAAAACAAGGTTGTATTGCAGTCGTGCGTTTTTTTTTTATAAAAAAAATTGTATAATTTTATGTCTTATTAATTTAATAATAAAATGAGAAAACATTTTTTCATTAATGTAAGCATAAAATATTTGAGTCAACTAATATGAAAGCTATGTAATTTTATAAAATAGTTAACAATAGAAAACCTTACGCCCAAAGGGGATGACGTATTTCAAAAAAATAGATACGAGTTTTTATTTAGTATATAAAAAGATCGTGGTAATAAAATACTTAATTTTTACATTATACATTAAGCAAGAGGGTTTGACGTATTCTATACAAAATTACGATGTCAAAATCATCTTACACATGCATGCCCATTTGGTGAAGTTTATTTTTCTCTTACAAACAATAAAGGCCACAAGTCCATTAGACGATAAATGATGTCTCTGTCTTCCTTCACAGTGACTTTACTTCTTATAGCAAAAGTCAGGGTTGTGTAAGAGATGTAATATGTGACTCAAGAAAATAAATAGTGGTGTGACATATATTAATTTTGAAGGTTCTTATGTAAGCATGTGAAAGATGCATCTATGGAAGGTATTACATAATTAAATAAATTTAACAAGATTACTTTGTAATTTTTTTTAGATGTTCATTTGCTAATTGGAGATATGATGTTGCGCACACTGGCAAAAGTTTACTAGTGCAAGACAAAGCACATGACTAGATACTACCAAAACCAAAAAATAAAAATAAAAAACTAAAAAAAAAAAATTGTATGGCATTGTAAATAGTATGGCTCAAGAATATTTGATCAATTTTGAATAAAAAATTTCCATGTGTTGGCCAGTTGTCTATCCATTGGTTCTTTTATACGGGAATTTCTATCTTTACCCAATTGAAAATACTACCAAATAAAATAAAATGAAATAAACAAAGTCCACTCGTCCTATATATTAACTATTTAGATGTAATATTGGATTATTTGCTTTATCCTTAGTTAACAAAACTCACGAGAATCATATCTTTCTTGGAGGGATGGTATAACCAAGTTACTCCAATTTCAACAATATATTATACCATATCCTCATCTTCTAAGCATCTTATGAATGGAATCAAGGGAACACTTCATCACTTACTTTCTTAGGCTTTGATGCCATTTAGCTCCCACCTTGAAACATGTGACGATTAATGTATAAGTTCAAAGAATATTGTTGTTTGATTTTCCATCTTTTATTTTCTGCAAACAAGATGGACCCAAGACACACGAGATGTGGGGCAAAACATTAGATGAAAGAAAAAATATTATAGTTTAGTCTTTGAGGTGATAAGTGTGCCCAAGTTTAATTTAGACATAATATATTCTCTAATGCCTTAATGTAGTTAAAACAGAATCAGATTAGTACATATTGGGGCTATATGTATATTGAAAAAAATCAATTAAGGAAGTGGCAAGTAATTAAGTTAATTATATTCTCACATGTGAAGAAATGACACAAGCATTTAGGTTAAAAGTCTACTTTTCTTAAACATTTAAATATATTTGTACCTATAGAATTAATTTATTAAGTTTTCTCAAATTAAAAATGGGACAATCATTACCTACCCTAGTCCCTGCTTATCAATCCAAGATATTAACCTATTAGCAGTTAAATTAAACATAGGCTAAATTGTTGGCAACGACCGTTACAACAAAAATGCCTTGAACGCTAGATGGTTCGGGCCATTTAATTTGTCATTGCTAAAACTAGTTGGAATTACTCCTTAATGTGAGTGAAAGAAGGAGAAGCTTTTGCTCTTTTTCATGCATTGGTGTGGATAATTATTATTGCTGAATTGGGATTCCAATCTGGTAGACCGCATTTTTTCTGCTGATCAGAATTTTTCTGAATGTGGTATTCTTATTTATCATATATTTGAGAAGCCAGAAGTGAAGTGGGCCTTACAAGAAACCCAAGAAAAATGAGACTAGTTAAGACTAGGGAAAGAACTACTAGCTAACTAGCTGATAGAGATGGCAATTAGGGTTGCTGTTTCCATTATTAGAATTATAAAGTTTCAAATTCTTGGAATTTATCCACGCTTTAAAATTCAGTACGTTTGTTAAATTAGGTGTCTCATTCTCTATCTAAACTCTAGCTAGGACATCTGTTAATAATCCTAGCCATCATAGAGACATTGACCAAACTACCATTTTTGAAAAAAAAAATTACCTAAACGCCACGCCAGGCAAAATATTTTCCAAACTGCCACGCGGCATAATTCGCTGGCCCTGGCAGCGAATTATGCGCGCTGATGTGGCGCAAGCAGAATGGCCACGTAATTCGCTACCCCCCCTAGCGAATTACGTGGTCAACCGTCAGTCTGCTCCACTGACGCAACAGGCCACGTGGCGCTTCCCCCGTAATTCGCTAGGGGGCATAGCGAATTATGCCACGTAATTCGCTGACCCCCCTAGCGAATTACGTGTCCGTT
>PYAF01002226.1:2701119-2715083 GCA_007407185.1 Glycine tomentella | reverse complement strand
AGCCCGGGGGAACATTGATCCAGCTATTCCCAACTTCCTTGATCAACCCTTTTGTCCTCATGATGCATCTCAGTTCATCAACATTTAGGGGAAGAATTTTACTATTTACCCAAAAATATAACTATACTATATTAACGGATTGTATTCTTAACACTGTGACAACTACCAAGTTTTTAAAATGAAGCTGTGCAATGCCTTGAACTTCCTCACCAATCAAAGATCTGATTTCAGGAAGGATACAATATTCTGCAACCTCGAACCAAAGAATTCAACTCTACTACATACTTTTAAATAAAGAGACCTTCATTATCTCAATCAAATATAACAGCCTCACGTGAAAGTTGACACATTATCCTCCATTACCAAACTTCAAAATCTCATATAAACAGATATCAAACCATGTCTGTATTAGAAATATTGGAAACTATTGGGACTCTATTACCAATGAGACATCTTCAACTATATATATGGTTACAGAAGTAGCCTGAGAATAACAAAATTGAAAAGAGACAAATAGAATTTTCTTCAGGTACTTACTCCTTCATCCTCACTCCATGAAGGCTTCCCTGTGAACATTACAATGATGGTACAACCAAACTCAAAGAAAGATTAGCTTTCAAACCCAGTTAGCTGGTGCAATGAAATTGAAAAAGAATTCATGAAGCTCGTGATTACTATGCAAGATAAATTATTCAGAAACAACTGAATATGCTTTAAGGGGTGATAAAATTGCTGATCTCAATCAAGAGAAAGGAATTTTGAAAGCAATAGGTTTTAGCTTTTTAACTTAAGGCCTATGTTTTGTTCTGATCCTTACGTGGGGGATGTGTATTGATAGAGGGGGAAGTGGTACGTTAGTGGTGGATTCTGTTATTTTCTCCTTAGTATCTTAATTTGTCGGTGTAGCTACTAACCCTTATAGGATTCAGTTCCCTTGGCTGCAGTTCCTTCTTCCTCTGCTGGTTATCCAATATTTGTATTTCATCATATTACAAATATATTATAACCTGTGGATTAGGTGGGAACTTATAACTTCGTTGATGTATTGCTGATTGGTACCTCTTGTACCTCATATAAAATTGCCTTTTGCTGATTTAAAAAAAAAAAAAAAAAAAAATCTCTGCATGACAAAAGGACTGAGTAGAAAATGTAAATCAAAGAAAGGGGGAGACTTGGAATTCACATGCTTAGCCATCCCAAAATCAGTTAGTTTAACAACTCCAGCAGAGTCAACAAGCAAGTTAGCCCCTTTGATGTCACTATATGCATACAAGAAAAAAAATATAAAATGAATTAAATTCAAGAAAACATAAAAAAATTTCTAACAAAAACAAAGCAGTTGGTTGCATATATATCATTCTAAAGGTTTTGAGTTCAAGTTAGTGTGAAGCACTTCAAGCTTGTGATTGTGAAGAGTTCCCTTGAATAGGATGAAATGTAAAAGAAAATAGTACAGACAACAGTTCTTGTCACATATAATTTTTAGTATGTGTTGTTGGAAGACATAAGACAGTGGAGAGAGACTTTTCAATATTAGAATAATACCTTTTCTTTCTTCTTTGTTCCCACCACATTTACTCTTTTTACTGGTATCTTACAATTGCAGCAAGTGATCAAAGCTATGACTGAACATATTATTCTTATCATATTCTGTTTTTAAGTTAATTTTGCCCAAAAATTTAAAAAGGAAAAATAAATTGGAACTGAAAACCATACAAAGACTTTGGATATAGACATACAACAATGTGATTAGAAACAGAATATAGATTGTAGCCTGCTCTGGTCTATATCAAAGACTAGTTAACTAATATCATTTCACCGTCAAAATCCTATGCTGCTATACATAATAATAAAAATTGACCCAGACCTTTATGTGATTCCACTAGAAGAAACTTCAAGTTGTATGTATGTAACGACATAGAAAATGCCACCAAAAAGCCTTCAACAGAGCAGATACCCTTTTGAAAAAGGAAACAAATTTAGCTTACCAGTCGAGCAACTAACTATAGACAATTCAATGGTAATTTAAGAACTACGTATTCCATTGTTCAAGGCTCCTTAAGAGGGAGAGATATTATACACAACTTTATTTTTACATATTAAAAAGACTCTCTATCAATAGTAATTTGAGGGGGGAAAAACCACAACATGCCACAGTAACAACTCAATTATTAATTTAGTAACACAATGATATTTATGATATAAGAAAACTCTGTTAGACATTTCCAGATTCCATATAATAATTGCCCCGTGCAAATAAAATAACTTTAGGAATATTGAAGAAAACCCAAGAATGTGACGGTGGTAGGTAGTTATTGTGCATGAAAAGAAACCAAGGTCTGAAATTGAAGGTCCTCATGCTTTTCTAGTAGTTCTGTTAAATGATATCTGCATTTTTGCATTTATGCCTTTTTCCCCTTTAAACCTTGATCACATGATAGTCATGATCATTGTCATTATCTTAAACCTTTATGGTCATGAATAAAAATGTGTTAATAACGTAAAAATAAAATAAAAATATCCTCATTCAACAAAAGAGTAACAACGTATGAAAATTAAACTATATATATATATAATGTTGTTTCCGCTGAGCTGATGTATTTCGGCCATGAATTATTTCTGATCACTTTACCAAAGTGTCAATATATCATTTCCTACATAATGGAGTCAATTTTTACTTTCTAGGATCTAACTATAATCATGTAGATTTGGCAGACTGAATAATGAATATTAGATCCATCCCTGCCAAAATGGAAACTGAAATTAGTGGTGAAAGCAGTCCCGAGCCTCAGGGTTGCTGGGCCCCTTGACTGAAGGGGCCAAAAAAAAAAAAAAAAACTTTAATGTGAGAAGGGTGAAAAAAGTTTTTATTTTTTTGATAATACCTTATATTTGTCAACTTTTTCAAAAGCTTCTCCGTTACTAATTTTAACTTATTCGATCATTAAAGTTAACAAAATTTTAATTTTTTTCCAAAAAAAAGTCTATTAGCATGTAATATTTGTATTTGTATACATATTTTAGTAGAAAAATATTTTATGTCTAATAAAATATATTATTTTAATAAAATTACATGTCTATTTTTCTTATGAAAAATGTTTATATTATACAATATGATTAAATATATTTTTATCCTTTAAATTTGAGCCACTGTTGTTTATAGCCTCCTAAAGAAGAGAGAATAATTAACAATAATGGTATTTTTGGAAAAGAATATAAATTTAAGATAAATTTATTACTATCAATTAAATTAATTATTATTTTTTAAATCTTGATGAATTAAGTAATTAGATCTTATTACTTGGACCAACGACTTGATAAAAATGTCTTTTTAATTTTTCTTTATTAATTTTTGACGATTTAGATGCATGATTTGTAATTATTTTTTATAGTAAAAGGAACTAAAAAACATTTTTTTAAAAAAGTTAAGGGACCGAAGAAATTAATTAGCACTCGTTTAAGATGGTTGAGTTTTTTGTTTTCAAATTCAATTTTTAAAATATTTCAAACCTTTACCATACTTGTATATAAAAGATCCTATCTATTTTTTCACCCTGCGCCATAAAATGTTAGGACCATGTGCTCAACTTGGAGAGAAATATGTGCCAAAGTCACAATTTCAATCCTTTTGACTGCCACCATAAAGTTACGACTTTAGGAGAGTTAACAATGCCGTTCTGTCTGAAAGTAAAGAGCAGAATTCTACACTCCAGGGTTGACAATATATATATATATATATATATATATATATATATATATATATATATATGAAAAAGTGAAAGTGTGAAAGTTTTCTTAAAGGGAATGGTAAGAAGATAATTTAATGAAATTACTAGTTATACATATAAAATAATTGTTCCTTTGTAAAGATTCAAGAAAATTGAAACATTACAATACAAAACAATTTTATACTTTGTACATTATTATTGATATAATATTTAAAATAATTATTAATTATAAAAATTAACAAATTTATTATACATTAAAAATTGTAGGTAGTTTGTTTTCTCTCTAATTCTATATCAAATCCAAAATTGGGAGAAGAAAATAAGTATTTCATATATATAATCAATGTCTTTTCATTTCATCCATTTTATAATCAAGCCAAACATAATAACCTCAAGAATTAAAATGTTAGAAGATTAAACATGCAAGTGGTCTTTTTAAATTTTCCACGCAACGGTTTTGGCCTAACAACTCTAGCTAAAAGTAGGAAATCTATCTTTTGAATAAAGTGGAGAAAACTTCTCATAGTTAAAGTCTTTTTTGCATTCACAACTAGTAAACTATTAAACTCTGTTTAAATAAATATGACTTTCAATTCAATTTAATGGGTGTAGTTTAATTGACAATATATATTTAATTCGTAGAAGAGGATTTGAGTTTAATTCCCGTAAATTATATTCTTAAAAAAAGACAATGAAATTTAAACATAATTAAACCTTAAACTAAAAATTAGTCTCATAATTGATCCAAAGGATCGAAATCTGTAAAGATATATCGTAATTAACTACTATATTTTATATCCTAACTTTTTGAACAACATAAACAAGTATATCTTCTCACTACTATAAAAATGGCTTTTTGCGACAATTCTTTAAACCATTTAACCACGATTTTTGAACCGTCTTTAAAGTTAACATCATGGAAAGTCAACACTTTTCACGACTGTCTTAAAATTATGTCTTTCTATGTCGGTTCTCAATAAAATCATCTTAAAATATGTTTTCTATTTTAAAAATATTAAAAAAAATTAAGAATTGTTCTTTCTCTTAGTTTTCTAAGACGGTTTTCTAAAGAATCATCTTAGAAAATCTATTTTTTAAGATGATTTTCACAAAAACCATCTTAAAATATACACTTTCTAAGACATTTTTCAAAGAACCGTCTTAGAATGTCTTTTTTAAAAAAATATAAAAAATGAGGATTTTAAGACAATTTTAAAAAAAAATTGTCTTAAAATATCTTTTTAATTTTTTTTTATAGTTTATTATTTCATAACCTTACCAAATTATTATTATTATACAGGGTTATGTTACAAATTTCAAGTAATGAGGTTAATATCCGTAAAGAATCCAAAATTCTAGATGGAAAATTTTATTTCAGTCTGCAAATCATGCGCACCAACTTTTTAATGTTCCAAATTACAATAATCCCCTTTATAGCATGCATAAATTCACATGCACTCTAAATTCTGATTTACGTGATAGTCCTAGTAAAATAAAATAAATTGGGATGTTTTCTTGGTTAACAAGCATAGTACCAAGAGCCTGTGTATAATGTATACTGTACATGTTGTAAAAGAAAAGAATACAAAATTAACTGTTTTTCATACAAAAGTACAGTAGCTTTGTATTCAGCAAGCAATAGGCATAAAACTAATAAAAATTTTACTAATATTACAAACAAGATGTTAGTATTTCTAATAAATAATGAACAAGATCAGGGCAAAGTAAACCAAAGAACATGATAGTCAGTCCTTTGCAGCAGATACTTAGATGATTTTTATATATATACATTCAAAATACCTTGAAACTATCCATTCGGCTTTGACTTCCCAAACTGCTGACTTTGCTGTTTGCCCATCGCAGAATATCTACATCAATTATTTCCTTCTCATGAGAGTGAAATCTCAAGTTCTTTAAAAGTTGAAGGATGTTGTATGGCATCAATTGCCACAAATATGCTGAAAAGTTAAGATAAAATCAACCATATTAGGATTAGATGGTGTAAGCATCCTCTAGCATCTGAGGAAATACAAATTCTGAAAGGTTTCATAGAAGGTATACAGGAACAAATGAAAATAAAGTAAACTATCTTCAAATCAAGAATCATGTCACGCAATTCCTAAATGCCAGAATTATTTAGAGTTTAAACACATACTGATATTCTTTGAGTAATTATAACATTCTTATGTGGGTAGAAATTTGAAAAAATAAAATAAAAAATTGAATCAATCAAATAATTTTATTTATATAGATAATAGACAGTAACAAAACCAGTTTATATTTAAAATCTATAAGGGATGTAGTGAAAGCATGATACTCTACCCGTTTCTGACATGCTCATAGACATTATTGATATATATTGAATTTCCAAGGCTATTAATCCAGAGGCGAAATGCTCTCTCTTCTCTAGAGTCTTGGGTGTCATCTAGCAAGTTTTCAAGGAGAGAACTCTGTTTTGCTAGGGTTGAAAGTCCATTCCGGTAAGAACTAATTTTGGTCGTTCGAAAAGATTTTTGACAGCCAATGTGGATGGATTAGTGTATTCGGGTGCGATTTAGAAGGTGAGCATAAGCCTGCAGTGTCAGAAGTCAGAACCATATATGTTGGAAAAAAAAAAAGAGAGAGAGGCTATTTACAGGAAATGTTTTGCAAAAGCTTCAGTTATAATTAATATTTAATAGCTCAAAATACTGAGAAAAAACTAATGATTTTCTGTATTTCCATCATTCAAGTTGCCTACATTTTTCAAGTTGATAAGGCATAAAAGAAAAGTAAAAAACTGCACAAAATCCTGAAGAAATGTGTCCTACTAAAAAAATTCCACATGACATATTCACTTTATTAATCCTCAACATTAAAGTTACTTACTCCTATTTACTATCAGATGAATAAGAATTTCAAACCCCATGCAGCTCATTAGTACTAATACTAATACTAATACTAAAAGTTCCAACTTCCAACTGTCAATCTAATTAACAAACTATTATTCCAGAGGCTGGCCATCTTTAACACTTTAACTTTGACTTTGCCACAACTATTGAAATGTTTCACTCTTGTAAAAGGAGAATCAGTTCCAAATATAATTTCCCTTATGGTGTTTAGTAACTAAAGCAACTGAAATGCTCCCGAAAAATGGTTACAGTTCAAAATGTGCAGCAGCAAAATGAAAGAAAATAAATTCTCCATGTTTCTGCAAAATTCAGATTAAATGTTCTTTTCTAATTAGTCCTCTTTTTCCTTCTGTCCAAAAAAAAAATTATATATACGAATCAAGGGTTCAAACAATAGGAAAAATGGAAAATCTATATACTCATCCCCTTACTTTCCTTTATTTGATTCCTCTTGTACTTTAATATATGTGTGTGTGTGTATTTTCACTCTTAACCATCATAGGCACGGCCTGCGGATTTGTTTTTGGAGCAGTGCTGTGAGCAGCCACAAAGAACTTTGGCACTCTCAGGAAAATCAGTCTGTTCTTGACCAATGGTTTCATTCAAAGAACTGGCTTTTTTACACCCGGTAGGTGACTTTTCTGCAGCATCCTGAGTAGCTCCCGAGCTAGAATACATGACCCAAAAAATTAAAAACTTAGAATACATAAATTAATTACTACGTTAATTAATTGCTAGTAAAGTGCCGTGAGGGAAAGAGCAACCTTCAAGAGTAACATTAGCACTCTGACTCTCCTCTTGGTCCTGTAAAACCGTGGAGTTTTCTGGTAATGATTCACTGTCAAGTTCACTCATAACAACATTGGAGGCATTATCTGAAGGGAACTTGCCTCGTGGACCAGCCCAGGGTTCTTTGTTTCCACGAAAAGCAAAAGCACAAGTAAATAAAAGGTGAAATTCAAATAATGGCTAGAAGACAAACGAAGCAAAAGGTCAAGTTTTGAACCACAAAGACGTGTTGTTGCAGCACTCACTTTGGATTTCTTTATGCCATCTTTTTTGGGAGATTCCATTCCCCTTTTCTGAATCACCAAAGATGGATTCGCGACCCCGTTTCTTCACAGCTGTAATTTCAACATATACAAAATCCCTACCTTTTAACATAAATAAATGAATATATAATAAGGAAGATTTGATACTGTACAGAAAAAATCCTAACTACCTCAACCTCAAGGGAAAAGTGTGCTGCTACAAATCAAATCCACCGTAGAAAATAGAAATATCTCCCAATAATAATAATAATAATAATCCTTCTTCGATTTCTCCGAAAACTCAAGGTCCCCAAGAAACGTATACACATTGAGATAGGTTCCAAGTTGAATTTTGCTTGCATCGATCACATGACCAGATATGAAACCAAATAATGAATGAACTCAAATCCAAAAGAGAGTACTGTTTACTATTAATTTCAAACAATGAAAAAGAACCATTTTCATGTCACACATCAGGTTCATATATGCATAGACTTATGGACCCCAAGTTAGGTGTGGCAGAACTAATTTGTTGAGTAGGCTTCTTCTATGTACTTTGATAATTGACAAATTGTTAACCAAACTTATTAATAATTTTGGTTCTGTGCTTCACCCTATCTGTCAAGAATTCCTAATCAATCGAAACAATAGCTTCACGCCTCCACTTTACATCCACCATATAATGTACCCTTCTAGAATCTAGACACATGCATGACCCATGTACTTCACGTTACATCTCTTCTACACCTTAAGTTCTTGTTAATATTATTATATGGATCATAACGAATGGAAAACTAACACATTGCTTCATGATTCTCCCAGGGCAATCAATGAAAGCAACTGCCAAAACAAAGAGAGTCAAAATCCAGTATAATTGAACCCCACACCACATAGCCTACAGTTTATGGCACTTGATTGATCAAACACTTGTTGAAAACATTAACTAAGTGTCTTCTTGATTTGGCAGATAGCTATTTGTTTCTCTAACTTTTGGTGTATTACTATTTGTACATTGTCATGTATTGGGTTCTATTGTGCTCAATTTATGCACGTCTTTCTTTCTAACGAAATATTTAGGTTATAAAAAACAAAATTATGCTGGACCAGTCAATTTGATTGTATACTTCGGGATAGAATTTGTCTGTAAAGATAGTAAGATTAGCTGTTAATAAGAAAATTAACGGTTAGTATTTCAATAAATTTATAATTTATTGTGTATATATATATACATGTAGTATTCATTGTTCATTCTCTCATTAATGATTTAAATTTCTTATTTTAATCTCTAAAGTAATTGCTCACTTTAAAAAAGTTGAATCTTTAAAAAAAACTCATAAAATCAACTGGTCAATTTTGTCAAAAAAAAAAAAAAGTAAAAATTTATATAGATTTAAATAAGAATTAATTAGAACCTAGTATTTTTTTAAGTTACATAAATGATTAATATTAAATTAAAAAGGTTGATATATATATATATATTGTTATTATTTAACCTAGTATTGCTTTTTTTTTTTTATCTAATTTAATGATTAATGTACCATACAATAATAAAAAATACATATTTTTAATTATTATTATTAATTTGACCACAATTTAATTATAAATTAGACTAGTTAATGAACCATAAATTAATGTCTTCTTCGAATTAATAATTAATGCAGTATTTAAAAACACAATCATCTGTAGCAGCATCCAAAGCTATAGGATTTCGAATAATAAAACCATTTCTTCTCCTATGCTAGCAATAGCATTGCATCAATTGCACTTTGATGAGAATGGCCACGTTCTTTGCAGTAATCAGAGGCTCAGAGACTAACTCATCCTTCTCCATTAATTTTATTACTTTACTTTCATTGGTGAACATTCTCTAAGGTAATTGCTAGCTAGCTAGATTTCATTGCTCTGATGATCTTTATAAATCCTTCTCCATTCACCTAACTCTTACACACTCATTTACTTATGCACTTCAAAGTCTAAGGCAATTTGTATGATCATCCAGATTCTCTTTCAAAGATTGCTCAGCACTGAAATATAGCAGACGGAGACAAACTCAAACCAACCAAAGACTAAAGAAAAGGTATGCTCAATTGTTTTTACCTCCCCTCTCATTTTCATGTCTGTTTACAATTTGCATTGCAAGTAGACAAAGCTTGCATTGCTAAACATGGAAAAAGCAGCTAGTTATTTAATCAATGTGTTTTTGGATGGGTATTTACAAATTTAATTTTGATAAATAAAACTAATTTTGGTTTAAAATAAATTAATTTAAAGTGAAAGTGATTTACGTTAGTAAACTTTTATATAAAAATTAAGTTTACAATAAAAGCTAGGATAAAATCTTGACCTAGCTTTAAAAACAAAAATTCTTGACATAACACAAATTATATATATTTTTGTTTATTTTTAGTTACCGGTGTTTTTAATTAGGAGCAAATGTAATTTGTTTTCCTCTCGTAATCATAGATATTAATTCATATGTAATATTGTTTTGTCCTCAAGCGTGATTCTGAAGACCTCCACTGTTTTTCCAAGTCATATACAATACAAAATAGAATGACACAGTTAAGCAAATGAAGGAAATAATATCGGGTTTTCTTTTTTATTTTATTTTAAATCTTAGAATTATTTATTTTATTTTACAGGTTGACATTAATCTCAATTTTTGTTTAGAAAACTAACTGCACTTGTATGTAATTGAAGCCAAATGGTTAGATTTTCCTAATTGAATTGTTAGATAATAGTGTAGCTACAATAAATTAATCTCATCTCATTTTAATCTTAGATATTGCTCTAAACAATACACGTTATTCCCATTTTTTTTCATTTGAAATGAAAATTAATTTTAGTTTTAGTTGTAATGTAATTATTTTTATTAATTTTTACTAACTTAATTATAACATGTTATTAGATTAAATTATACTTCAAAAATTATTTTATAACTTTGTCAATATAATATTTAATAATTATGTTTATACAAGATAAATAAAAAAGGAGCTTAAAAGGAAAGATATGATTTTTTTTTTTTTAAAAAAAAATTGACTTTCACTCTTTTACATAATTAAGTGACAATGATATCTCAAAAATAAAAGTGGTATTTTAAAAAAGTTAGAGTATAGTACACAAAGTGTCACTGCATGACTTTTCTTATAATATAATTCATTTTACTATTTTTTTTAAAAATACATTTGATCTTATTAATTTTTATAAAATGAAAAAATTATTAATTTATCAACATGTATATTACACATAACACACTACTAACTTTTAATTCATCATTAAGTTTTTGTTTACTCAAGAATGATATTGAAACTATTGGATTTCAATAAATTATTGGTGCATATCTTACTTTAAAATCATATTAAGTCTTATTAGATTTCAATCAATCATTATATATTAAATACTTATTAGTAATATCTATTTATTTATTACTTCTTGACTGATGATGGGAAAAACCATTAGATTATCTCTCGGTTGTTCACCTTCCTATTTACGGATTCGTCCCTATTGTAGAAGAATTCATTTAAAAAAAATTGTAATTAGTTTAAAATATTTAATTTAGAAAACCGTTTTACATTTTGAAATAAATTTTAATATTTTATAGAAAATATTAAAAATATCAATAAAATAGAAGCATGGCCGATCGAGCAATAGACTCAATGTTTGATGACAGATATACTTTTATATAATTTATTTTGCAAGTATTAGTTAAACTATTTTATGATACATTTTTGTTTACAAAAAATACATAGCATTTTTTAAAAAAACTGTTTACTATGTTTTCAATAATATATGATGCAAAATTATTACATATATGATATTAAATATTAAAATTACCATACAAAATAAATATTAAATAAATATTTTATTTTTTATATATCAAATATTTTTTCTAATATTCTTTAACTTTTTACTCTTGACACAAGTCTTCCAAAAACATTTACTTAGTTGTTAGGCGTGTACCCATATATTTAATGTGAAGGAATTTATTTAAAATGAATTTATAAAAAAATTGGAATTAATTTAAAATATTTAATTTAGAAAATTATTTTACATTTTTAAATAAATTTATTATTTTATAGAAAATATAAAAAATATCAATAAACATATAAAGCATATCTTATCAAATAAATGTAAAGTAAATAATTTATAAATACAAAAAAAAGTTTGAAATATAATTCAAATATTTCCGACAGAAACCTTCAGTCGAAAATTCAATAATTTTTCATGGAATATCTTTCGTCAAAAAATCTCATCGGTAAAACCTTTCCGACGAAAAATATTCCATTAAAAATTCAAAAATTTTCTACAAAATATTTTTCGTCAGAAATATTTGAATTACCTATAGAATATTTTCCGTCCAAAATTGCCATATTTTTTGTAGTGTGAGTACGAGTAACTATCTCTAAAAGGAAAGGAATCCATGCATATGAAGAGTAGAAGTCTCAACGGAATGTCTTCATCCATATAAAATTATTTTTTCTCCACATGTACTGATGTACATGTCTTAATTAACAAATAATATGCCTAAAGATATTAAACCAATACAGAAAGACAATATACAGTGAATAGTCTGCAAACAAAGCCATATTGCAAAATAATAAATTCGTGTCTATTAGATAAAAAATTGTAAGTATTTATATATGTGGATAAATTAATCTTCGCATTTCTAAATTATTTGACAATTTTTTAATTAGACTAACATTTTTTTTAATTGGATTCCTGAACTTGTAATTTGTTTCTTAATTATAACAAAAAAAACAAATACAAATTTAGGGTCCTAGATTGAAAAAAAAAACCAAGGATCTAACTAGTAGGTTTACTTATTCTGGAGGTCCTCATACTTTTACTAAATTTAAATTAAATCTTTGAACTTTTATTTATTTTAATTGGGTCCGTAAGTTTTTATTTTCTTTAATTGGTCCTCTCGTGTAATTGTAGAAAACTAATTAGAGGTGCAAATAGTAGATTGGTGCCTCTAGAGTATGCGCATTTCTTTCTAGAGTAAGTACAACTAAATCAATTACAAGAAATATGTATAATTTAACCTATAAGATTAATTCAACCCATGTATTTTTTTCATAAATCTCTCATAATTGTTTGACTGTGTAAAAGGTTAAAACTCTATAAAGAAAAATCTCACAATTGATTCAATTATGTTTATATAACACACTTCAAAAGCACTAGTTTACTTTCCCCCCCTCTAATTAGGAGTTTGTAATTAATTTTTATAATAACAATTAGATAAAAAGATCCAACTCAACAAAATAAAGTTCAAGGACCCAATTAAAAAAAATGATGAACCTAGCTAATTAAAAATTTGGTAAAAACATGAGGACCCGTGGATCAATTTAACCTAAAAGTTATCATAATTCAATGACCTAATTAAATATTATCAAGTCTCTGCAGATAAGTATTCTCATCTACACAACTTTGTAAGTTTTTAACTCAATATTCTCAACCAGCAGAGGTGAGAATACTCACATGTAGATACTTGACAATTTTTAATTACATCTTTAAACTGTTTGTCAATTTTTTTAATAGGTCTCATGATCTTTTTTTTCAATTAGGTCCTTGAACTTGTATTTATTTTTTAAGTAGTCCCCATAATTAAAAAAACAATGAGACCTACTTAAAAAATAAATACAAGTTCAACAACTCAAATGAAAGAAAAATTAATTTAAAGACTAATTAAAATTATCAAATAATTTTACAAATAAATTTAACCTATTTATAACTACGGATTGAAATAGGTTAGATTATATTAAATGTTGTTTGGCCTGAATATACTCTTAGTTGATACTTGATAGTATATATATGGTCAGAGACTAGTCAATTCATCTGCTGTAAACATTTTTTAAGGGCAACCTAACCTATTTAAAAGCTTAACATCACTTACAAACATGTTTTGAAGGCTTATATTGGGATAAGTATGTATAATATTATACTTTATAAGAATTGAGTATAAGTTATTTTTATAATATAAACATAATATTTATGATAACTTACTTAAAAATATGTTCTGCAATAAGATCTTTAAATAAGATATAAATTAATCTTTCAATAAATTTACAAGATTAACTTTTTTTTATGTAGGTCAACATGTTTAATATTTAAAAAGATAAATAAATAAATGTATAGATTTAATATATTATAATAAATTTAATATATTAATAGTACTAGCTAATCACAAATATTTATTTATGTCCATTTAAATAAGTCAGTGTTAAGGCAAAAAGACTTTTGAATGGACTAAAACATGTTCTTTTTAACTAAATGTATAGGCTTTGATAAATTTTTTTACTTAGGTTATAGGT
>PYAF01002226.1:2654547-2701019 GCA_007407185.1 Glycine tomentella | reverse complement strand
AATTATGTTCATGAGTTAATTTTAACTTGTATGAGAAATTCAATGCATTTTCTATAAGTATTTATAAAGAAGTTTACTAAAACAAGGTATATATTGTTTGTTTTTATTTTAAAAAAAGTAAGAATGTATAAAAAGTGATTTATGTTTCAGAAATTTTATAGAAAGTAGAATTTATTTTTTATAAAAGAATTTTTTTATTTTCAAATATGTTTATAATTTTTTTTCAGAAACTACTAAAACAGTGTCTCAAAATCAAATATTTAAATATTTGATATTTTTAAGAATAAAAAATATAAGAGTGATTTTTTTTTTTGTCAAGAAAAAAGTTAACTTTTATGAAAAGAAATTTTTTAAAAAAAATACGTGGGCTCTAAAACGAGAGTCACATGAGTATTCGATTTTCATTTAATGTATGAAATAATTTAAGGGTGCACTTTTTTACTTTGAGTCATTTAACACTTTGGAACAATTCGCAGTATCTGTTCGTTTTAGAAGCATAATCACGTACTATCACTAATGGCGTACTTATAGTTATTGGCTTTTAATTACATGTTATACATTTAACATGAAAGATATATATTCGTTGTTATAGTTTGAACTTTGAACATTAAGGGAACGTTTGACTTTTAATCAATAAAAAAAAATTGTTACATCTTAAATTGGAAAATAATTCGTAGACGAAATTTTTCACTTTTTCAAAATGTTAAATTGGAAAAATGTGGTTCTCACATTTGATTTGTAATTAATAAAATAAGATTTGTCAAAAAAAATATGATTTTTGAAAATTAATTTTAATCTACTTTTTAGCAAAAATGTTTCAAAGGAGTGAGGAGGAGAAATTCAATTTTTTCAAATGGAGGAAAAGTTTTAACTACTTATTTTACAAAAATATTTAATTCACATAAAATATATTAAGATTAACCAAAAATGTATGTTACAAATTTTCATTAATAATAATATTTTGACATGAAAAAATTTATCTCTATCAAATATCCCCTATTTTTTTTGTTTGGTAAAAAAAGAAACCCTTAAATTTTGTGTCGATGTTTAACTCATTTTAATTGTTTTCTTACTCTTTAAAAATTTTGTTTGAAAAAATAATTATAACCGGAGAATCAATTAGCATTTCAAATATATATCCAAACTCTTCGCTATCAATCTCAGTCTCAGTAAATTTATCTGAATTCTTAGTGGTACTTTGGTTTTTTCTTTATCTTTTATTAGGGTACGTAATGAAAGCTGTGCATATATCACATGTGACAAAAATGGTTTGAATAAAATAAAATGAACTTAGGATATGTTTGAATAAATTTCTCTAAAATATTTATAAAAAAAGAAAATAAAAAGAAAAAAATGAGATATATTTTTTCATAAATAAAAATAAATTCTTTATTAATTAATTTTTAAAAACTCATTAATATAATTTTTTTAAAAGATAAAATGACATCTACAAGCTAATTAATAAAAAATTCATTTTAGTTTATAAAAAAATTTATTTTATTTTTTTTTATTTTTTCTTCTATAAGTACTTAAAAAAAAACTTACATTCAAATATACTCTTATACTTTTACTTGTTTTTTTTTTTTTCTGTAAATTCTGTCGCAACTGTATATTTTTTTTCCTTTATATATCTATGCAGTGAATGGGAAGAGGACAACAAGCATTATTCAATTTTTATCCTTTACTTTTTTTTCTCTCTCCTCTCTATACCTTTCTGTTACAACAACGTGGCCCTACATGTTACTTAACCATGGCAACTATCATTATCGTTACGTGACGCACCTCAACATCCCTTGACCAACCATGGCCACTTCCTGCCTACCGTTAAGCACATATTGCTAGTCACAAATTCATATTTTGCTTTCCCTTTATAAATAACATTTAATTAGAATCTATTCATTTAAAAATATCAGCATCTAAAATTAACAATATATCACAATGTTGTGTGACTTTGTATAATAATTACTTTTATTTCAAATTAGTTGCATCAAAAATCAGATTGAACACAAAAAAAAACTATTATCTAAATATAAAAATCATTTACCCTAACAAGGATAAATTATAATATCACGAGTGAAACTCATTTAGTAAGATTTATGAAGTTTTCGTTTATAATAAATTTCAGTTATTAATAGAGAATGTGTTTCCATAAAAACAATAAAGAAAGTGTTATAATAAATTTTTCATTTCTAATTAACTTAAGTTATTAATAGAGAATGAGTTATAATATGTGTGGTTAGTATTTCTCTAATATTATTAGTATTTTACACAAGCATCTAATAGATAATTTACCCTATCTCAACATCATATTAATAAAAAAAATATATGGTAAAATCATCAAATCTCATTAAATGCATGTATAAAAAAATTATATTAACAATACATATAAATTAAATACTTGATTACTCCCTATATTTCATTTTATATGACATTTTAGTTTAAAAAAGAACATTGTTCAAAATTATTTGTCATTATATAAAATTATTGAAGTATTAAATACTTTTTAATAGAGTACACTTAGTGGAGTAGTAGCTGAGAAAATAAAATTTAATTAATAAAAGAGATAAAGGTATACAGGAAGTTGCATAATATATTTTATAAAATTTAAAATATTAATTTCATTTCTTAATACATGTTTTAAAATTTAATGAGAATGAGTGTTCTAATAGAGTTTAATATTTATACACTAAAGGGTGTTCACGGATCGGTTTAGATCAGTTTTGGTCAAATTTAGAACTCAACCCAATTAAATTTGATCGGTTCGGTTTTTAGAAATTTTTTTTTGAAATCCAACTCGTTCATAAACAGTTTGATTCTGTTCAGGTCAACAGGTTATCCATTTAATTTTTTTTCTTAGAACTGTTATTTTATATCATGATTCTTTCAAATATCCAATATAATTAACACAATATTATCAAATATATGAAAGTAGTAAACTTGATTCATTTAATATCATGAACATAATGTTTTTAAAATAGACTTATAATATAAATTAAAATAAAAGATTATTGAACAAGATTTACTGTAATAGTATGAATCACAACTATTTCTCATAAATTAATTTCTTGCAATAAGTTTTACTATAACCAAATTTGCTGAAACAAACAAATGAACAAAATATGATTTATTAATATTATAAACATGGTAAATAAAATATGAAAAAGAGGTGAAATAAATAATAATATACTCGAAAGTAATACTTAAGAAATTTCAGCATTTGCAATTTCAACACTTGGAAATCCAATATAAGTAATATTTAAAGTCAAACCAAACAACTCTAAAAATTTTAACACAACCCGTTAGTCCAAAAATTAATTGATATTTTATACAAATATAATGTTTTTGCTTTTATGATGAAATGACATTATTTCAATCATTAACAAAAAAAGTAATATCATTATTTTGGTCTCATTAAATACTGATTTTTAAGTAACCTTAATGTTAAAAGAACAAAAGGAAAAAAAAAGACACCATTCGAATCAAACTTTCAAAGAATGTTAAAAGAACAAAAGAAAAATAAAAGACATCATTTAAATCAAACTCTCAAAGAATAAATCAACTAAAGAGAGAAAAAAAATCATGTCCTGACTATTCCTCACTCTGAAACTAATTATCTCAATCTTTAATCCAAATAGACACATTTTTCCCTATTAAGATTTTATAAAAGATTAGCTTAATTCTAAAGCAAACAAGAAAAATAAAATAGTAAATCTAATATAACAACAAAAATTCGAGTCAACACTCAATAATGAATGTTATTTTTTTTTCTTCCCATCCATGTTTCTATCAAAATCCCAATGAATACAAACCAGAATAATCAGTAAAAGTTAAAGAGCTTCGGAAAAGAAAAAAAAAACGCAGAGGAAAACCTGATGCTTGATCGATCTAATGAGATGAAATGAGATGAAAGAGAACAAAGAAGGAGCTGGTGTAGAACTGCAAAAAAGATGAGATGAGAGAGAACAGAAGTGGCTGAAGCGTAGAGAAAGAGATGAGATGAGAGAGAACACAGAAGCGCAAAACAAAAAGAAACCTAAACCCGTGACATTTACATTACCACACCTTTTTTTATTGTCAAAATATTTTTTGTTTTTAAATTTTAATATATATATATAAATAATAAAATTTATATTTTTATTACGGGTTCACGGATCGGGTCAATGGATCTATAAATCTAAACCCATGACCCAATCGTACATGAACAGTTTTGATCGGTTCGATTCAGTTTTGATCCAAATATATAAATGACTCAATCCAAACTGTTCAGATCCGTTCGAATTCTCAAGTGACTCATACCCATGGACACCCCTATATACACTCATAATTTTATATTGTCATTTAATTATAAATCAATATTTAAATTATTTTAAGATAATTATTTAAAAAATCAATAATAAATTTATCATATATGATAAGTTGTAATTAAACTAATGTGTAAATTTTTTACACTTTTAGTTTATAACTTCTTTTCTGATGGCATTTTATTATTTTTTATCATAAATACTCTTAACTCCTCTTTTATTTATTTATTTACATTAATTATATTTTTTTACATTTTTTTTAAATGTGGCTAATTAAACTAAAATAAGTCATTCAATGCATTATGGATAACATTTTCAAGTTTTCATCATAAGTGACTAGGATGCACTGATTTCATGACTAAAATGAAAGGTGAAGAAGACCTTTGACATGGAAATAGATTTGACCAGAAGAGAACAATATCTGTTCCTTCTTTTTTTCTTTCTTTCTTTAATTAATATAATATCACCATTTTCCCAAAAATATAAAAAAATAAACCTCTAGTATATAATGTACCTGTCTGTGGTCCGTGCTTGCAACTCATGCATTCCGTTATTCTCTTTCTCTCTCTCTCTCACTTTCTCAACATTTCTTTGAATTCCTGTTGCATTAATTTTCTCTGCAGGAAAAAAAAAAAAAAAAGAGCTTCCACAATGGTGAGCGCTGCAATTGTTCGTAACGTCGTCGGCGTAATAGGTTCTCTCTCTCTGTCTGAACCAAAATCTGAGTAGTAAATTAAATGATCTTGCAAAGAAAATTCTCGTCTTGCGTTCTAGTTTTTTCTGTGTTCGTTGATTAATTTATGCTTGAAAAATGAATCATAAAAACAACAATAATAATGAAAAACAACTTTTAATTGGTTCGGCATTGTCATGACTAATTAAGGTTACTGTGTTCTGAGCGTATTTTTTTTCTTCTGTGCAGGCAATATCATCTCCTTTGGCTTGTTCTTTTCACCTGCGTAAACACTCATTCTTTCTCTTTGCTCTGTTTTTTCCCCTAATTTGTTATGTGTGCGTGATTCATTGCTGTTATTTTTAGAGTAAATGTTTTATGCTTGACTTTTAGGATGACATAGTAGGATTAATAATGTAAAATTTCCGTACTAACATCATGCCCAAATTTAACTCTTTCTAATTTACTGCATCGTGAGATTAATTAAAAACAAATTTAATGATTATATATTATCAGTGTAAACATCTATCAAATTTACTACACATTAATTATAATTGAGTGAATGACAATATAAATTGTCTTATATTATTATTAATGTATAATTTATTTTTTCATTTTAAAGAATTTAATAGTTACTTCCTCCCATCTTAAATATAAGAGAAAAATATTAATTCATACTAATTAAGAAATTAGTTTTTTTTGGGAGAAAATTAAAAAAATTAGTTAATTATATTTAATTTAATCGATCTCAACTAAAAATTTATTTTTTTCCCAACTTACCATTTATTGAAATTTGGTACAAGGAATAAAAAAGAGTTATTAAAATTAAAACTTTAAATTAAACAAATTTTAGAGATAGTAATATTAAATGAAGTAAAATTAATTTGATTTTTTTATATTTAATGTTGTTATCTTATAAGTTTAATAATTTAATGGTTATGGACTGATTCACATAAGTTTTACGTTATTGTTTAATCACAAAATTATTATTGATATGACTTTTAAATGATTATCATAAAAATTAATAAATTTATCATATATAATGAATTGTAATAAATATTGGTATAAAATATTTTATATTATTAATGTATAACTTATTTTATCTAAGTTTATTAGTTTGAAATATATGCCATTTATGATTAAGAGAATTATTTATAGTTTCAAGTATTTTTTTATTATTATAAAATAGTAGCATAACAGTATTTGACTAATTTATTACTGTTGAAGTTTACTAAAAAGAAAAACCTGTTGAAGAGAAATAGCGTTTGTAATTTCTGTCAAATTAAATAGGTAACTTATTTTTTTTTCTTCATTTTTAAACTTACTAATAATTAATGATATACTAATACACACATATCCCTACAAACTTTTGCTATTATTTCTCATCCTAAATAACAGAACAAATATCTGCTTAGTCTCACTCATCTCATCTAGTGCAAATAAATATAAATATAGTGTTTTCTTAGTCTTTAAAATAATAATAAATATCTTAGATAATAACATACGTTGAATTTGTGAAAAAAATCTACGTTTGATCTCCACAAAATATAACATTGAGGAGGAATAATTAATCTCATAATCAGATTAAAATTGATGGAAATACCTCATGGCCCAACCGAGAAATCAAAAGTTCAAATTATGGCAGTTGAAAAAAATAGCAACCGTGTAAAAAAATAAAACAATTACTATATAAAAATGAAACACATTTTTTAAATGAATTGCAGTCCAACTTTCTATGGAATTGCAAAGAAGAAGACGGTGGAGGAGTTCAAGCCAGATCCTTACATAGCAACAGTGTTGAATTGTGCGTTTTGGGTGTTCTATGGAATGCCTTTTGTACACCCAAACAGCATTTTAGTTGTCACTATCAACAGCGTTGGGCTTGCGTTCGAGGTTGTCTATCTTAGCATATATTATGTCTATGCTACCAAAGAAGGACGAGTGCGTATGTTTTCTCTTTATTTTGTTATGGCATTCAATTCAATTCATTTCTGCATATATTTATGGTCCTCCCACTTCATGAATACCTGATTCTTCTCTTGCTAGCTAATAATGTAAGGTCTAGAATGGCCTACACAACTCTCCTTTTTGACTCTTGAGCAGTCATGAATCCTTTTTAAGTATCAACCTCACATGTTTTTAATTTATTTAGTCCTCTAGATTGGAAAATGTTATGGTAATTAATCCAATTCTTAATTGTAAGCTTTTCCTTGCTTAGTACTTAATTAGTAGTAGTTGATACGAAAACAACTTGTTCTTGTCATATTTACACATAATACTCAACTTGTTCCTCGTAGTTATACTTTTTATAGAAATGCATGTATATTTTCAGATTACTGTATTGACAGAATTCATTTAACTCACTTTCATATAGCCATAAATAAATATTCTATGAAATGGTGGTTCCCAATTATATATATTTATAATATATTAATAAGGAAATACTAGATTTTGATATACTATTATTTAATAATTTTCCTACTCGACTAAAATGAAAAAAAAAAACTAAGATAATGATATCACTAATATTATTAGCATTTTTTTTTGTTGTTGAACCTTTAGTTGGCTGAATTTAGTATTTGACTAAATCAAATCACAAGATAATTTGCCTGTAACTCATTGCTTTGCTTTTAATAATTGTCAGCAAGTCAAGATTTTAATGATTAGATAGATAGCTAACAAAAATACCACACTGGGTACATATGGAATCAATTCTATATTAAGTTTAAAGAGATGCAATACGCAATCGATTTGATTAATGAATTTCAAATGTTCTGCGTTAGTAAATTCAATTACCTTTTAAATTGAATGTTTTCATTCCTGCTCTGCCACTCACTACTGTCTCTTCCCTAAATAACTTCAGAACAAGCTACTGATATTTCTTCTCATCGAGGCTGTTTTCTTTGCTGCCGTTGTTCTTATAACAATGCTGGCATTGGATGGCACTCGCCAAAGGTCGTTAGTGGTTGGTGTTCTCTCTGATATTTTCAATGTTATGATGTATGTGTCCCCTCTTACAATTATGGTAAGTTTTTTATTTAATTTTATTTCTACCATAATTTACATTATAGACCCATACATTCATCAAACAATTCATGTATAAATCTTTTCATACCATGTTATATATCTGTCTTTGTATGCATGATGAACAGGCAAAGGTTATAAAAACTAAGAGTGTGAAATACATGCCATTCTGGCTCTCTCTGGCTAACTTCCTTAATGGTGTGTGTTGGACAACATATGCTCTCATCCACCCATTTGACCTTTATGTCCTGGTAATTGGAAACTTCATTTTTCACCTTGTAGTTCTGTATTGTTCTTATTTCTTGTCAATCATTGTTGTTGTTCCAAAACAAAACTTAGATACAGTTTGATATATAAATGCTTTTGGTGTTGTTTTCCGACCATAATCGAAATTTTATCTCAGTAATATATGTTGACATTTAATGTAAAACTTTATTAAGTGGGTTATCAAGGTGAAATTAGAACAACACAAATAGTAGGATTGTCAAAATGAGCCTCTCAACCCAAATGGAGCCAAACTTTTGTATGACATCTCATCATCAGATTGAACCAAAAATAAAACAACTAAAGTCTGAGTTTCAGATCTACTAACAATTTTTTTTTCTATTAATTTTTTGAAGTAAAAAAAGACACACATGATGACTAAAAGATCTTACATATAATACTTTCAATTAAAATATACAAAAATGTATCATAATTTTAATTTTAGATCTCACTCTTGTTGGATTAGTTTAAGACTAATTTATTATCTCGACTGACCTGATCTAGCCCATGAGTTTAGGACAAATAGGCTTGGTAGTTTTTGAGCTTGTATTTCACCGGCCCGTTGGACTTGACCAGATTAACTCAATTTTTTAGCTGCAAATCATGGGTTGGGCTATTTTTGATAGCTCAAACTAAAAACACCTAAAGAATCAGATCAGAAGTTTTGTCATTCTAAAACTAGGTTACCTTTGTATATTCTTGCAGATCAGCAATGGTATCGGAGCAATCTCTGGGCTTATTCAGCTTATATTATATGCTTGCTACTGCTCTTGCAACAGTGAAATTGATGAGGATGGTGATCAAGACTTGAAACCAAGTGGGGTTCAGCTCTCTAACTTAAACGGAAGAGCTGCAGTAGTCTGATGACACATGTATCAACATCCATTTAATCCTTTCTTTTTCTTTTTTTTACTCCTTGACCTTATATTTCTATCTGTCCTTTAAATTTCAATGCCAAATATGACATTTATATAGATATAGATACATATATACTATGGTTGATTTTTATAATATGCGTGTGAACTTATACACTAGTTTGGATTTTCATTTACAATTTTTGGAATTGTAGACCGAAATATGTTCATATTTGCTTAGACCATGCATAATTCCCAACTTAAGAGTGAGATCTTTACCAAAGCAACCTTAGTTAGTGTGCGTAGAGTATACTGAGTAACTTTGTTTTTGACTCATTACTTGCATTTTAGAAGCTTCATAATAAGTTAAAAAACAGTATTTTTTATCGTGACAAATATAGCTCTCAATATTCAAGATAGATTAGACTCATTGATGACTCTTACGATCCATCTCCTATCCTTAGACTCCTTTAAGTAATTATTAGTATTATTAATATTGATATTTCTTTATTTCTCTTTTAGAAATAATAATATCTCTTGGTAGGTTTTGATTTTAGTCGGAATTTATTATAATTCTGTTAGAGGAGATTAATTTCTCTATATATACTGGGTAATTATGACGAAAGAAAATCAATGAATAATTAGAAATATTACTTTTATTTCTTTTAATTAGTGTAGAATGATATAGGAATAGAAGTAAAATAACCTTTCCTTCACCTATCAACGGTGCTTTCATCAGCTTATTCACCTCACACACACTCTCCCACCTCCCATGGCTGTTCCATCCGGTGCCTAACAGTGACAATATCCTAGTGTCCATGAAAGTTTTTAAATTCCTCGAGAATGCAGATTGCATCGAAGAAGGGGAGGAGGGTACACTTGCATTCTCTTCGTTAGAAATGATAAAGAAAAACGCTAATATGTGTGTATATATATATATATATGTATGTATGTATCGTGCAAATAATAATGCGAATTGAAGTTGATTATGAGAGATGAAGTTAATGTGCATGGATAAAAAAGAGAGTGTAAAACTTAGAAGTAACTCCATACATATCTAACACATGTTAATTAGTTTTGTAGAAATTTGTGGTACAGTTTACAGCGCATTGCAATTGTAATACATAGAATGAATATTATGTCTGAGGTACGCCAACTATGAGTTTATATAAAAATATAAATAATTCCCCACTACAAGTGTACCCCGTTATTATTTATTATTTTTTCTATTTTTCTTCCAATCATATTAGATCATCTATTAAACATACATTTTTCTCTTTTTTTAAGTAGATTTTAAATACATAAGAGGTGTTCATGAATTTTTTATCATCTTAAAAAATACATGGACTAAAAAAAACAAAGAAACATTATTTGTGGACATAAACAAATATTTAAGTCTTAAATATTGTATATAAATTTAATTTAAAATTAATATAAAATAAGTGAGACTTGCTTAATTAAAAGATTTATTATATGAGGTTGACCTTTGTCCAAATGGAGCTTGATGAGATCTTGATTAACTGTATCTTCCCTCATCTATCCATGATAAAGACATTATTCTTGACTTGACCTATGTTTCAAGTGACTAATATCTCTTTAAAACTTCACCCACTTCAAGAAAATAGGAAAATAGCGACTGAAAAATCAATGGCTACGATAGGCAAATCAGTTGCTATCTAAATCAATAACTAATAATTCGACGACTAACCTTGCTTAGTCACCATAACCTTGGTCAATATTCTATAGCAACTAATTAGGTGGTTTTGAGTCAACAATTAATTTGGTGACTAGTGAACAAGGAGGTGGAAATGTAACAATATATTTGAAATTCAACCTTGGTCCCTTACTTATGTCTATCATGTGGTTCAACAAAATTATGCTTATTCCATACACAAATATATGCATCCAAGATTCTAGAAATAATAGCACTAGTAAGAAGCAATTAGACTTATTTGTCACTTGCATGTATGCCACATGATTCTAATCATGTGGAAGATACTTTGGTTTAATTTGGTTAGGATAGGATGTGTTCAAGTGTTTTGGAGTAAAGATAAGACTCTTCTCTTGATGTCATTATAGAGACTCTTTCGAAAGACTCTCTCATGATGTCTTAAGCTTTTATTTCTCTTGCTTTTTGTATTCATACTTCATCGGAAAAAAATTCATATATAGGATTTAATTTTATTAGTTTGTTTTTTAATATGACAATTGACATATTATTTTTTTGCAACACATGAATATTTGAAAACAAGAACATGTACAAGTACACAACTTTAAGGATGCTTTGTCATATGTAAATCTTTTAATTAATTCCTTCTTCTTTTTATTTTACATTATTTATACATAATAAGGCTTAACTATTTGTTTATGTCTATAAATATGTTGATTTTTTGTCAATATATTAATTTTCATTTTTTTGTCCTTGTAAGTATTTTTTAAATTTATAATTTTTTGGAAAGACTTGGAGGAGGTTTTGAGAGGGATACCCCAAGAGAAGAAGATTTTTCTAGGAGGAGATCTAAATGATCATGTTGATAAAAACAATGAAGGTTTTGATATAATTCATGAAGACTTTGGCTATGGGACGAGAAATGAGAGTGGAGAAGAAATCTTGAATGTTGTACTAGCCTATGATTTGATGCTAGCGAACACATAAAAGGGAGTCTCATCTTATCACTTATAATAGTGGACAAAATTGTAGTCAAATTGATTTCTTTATGACTAGAAGGGAAGATATAAATTCTTGTATTGACTACAAGGTCTACCCTGGAGAATGTGTGGTGACACAACATAAGTTGATAGTTCGAAATGTTCAGTTCAACAAAGTTCTTAATTTGAGGAAGAAGACTCAAAATCCAAGGATAAGATGGTGGAAGCTAAAGGAGGAAAAACAAATAGAGTTTAAGAAAAACATGTTGCGTGAAAATGAGAGTTTATTTGAAAAGTTAATGAAATATGGAATAAGATGGTTATGTGTGTCCAAAATGTGCGAAGGAGGATGCTAGATGAAAGCAAAGGAAACAAAGTTCTTGTAAAAGAAACATGATGGTGAAATGGAGAGGTGTAGGAGGCAGAAAGAATGCTTTAGATCTTTTGCATAAATGTCCCAATGATGAAAATTTGCAAAAGTTTCCATAAGCGAGAAAAAATGCAAAAAAAGCAGTGCAAGAAGCTAGAAACAAGGTTTTTGAAGATTTGTATAAAAATCTTGGGAGCAAGGATGGTAAAAAAGGTATTTACAAATTTGTTAAAGTGAGGGATAAGAAGAGTAAAGACCTTACATAAGTTAGATGTATCAATAATGAAAATAAAAACTTTTGGTAAGAGATGAAGATGTAAGTGAAAGATGGATGAACTACTTTAACAAGCTTTTTAATGGGGATGACGATAAAAGTGAGGTGGATTTGGAGGACGTTTCTAATGATCTGAATAGAAGATTTGTGCGCAGAATTAAGACACATAAAGTTAAGGAGACTTTAAAGAGGATGGAGAATAATAAAGCGTTGGGACTCGATGACGTCTCTATTGAAGTGTCGAGAGACTTGGGAGATGTCACAATAAAATGGTTGACCAATCTTTTCAATAAGATTCTTCAAACAAATAAGATGTTTGATGCTTGAAGAAAAAATATGTTTGTACCTATTTATAAAAACAAGGGAGATATCCATAATTGTTCTAACTATAGAGGCATCAAGCTCATGAGCCATATTATGAAGTTGTGGGAGAGAGTTATTAAACATCGTCTAAGGGAGATCAATGTTTCCGTAAATCAATTTGGATTTATGTCAGGAAGGTGTAGCATGAAAACTATTTTCTTGATGCGATAATTAATGGAAAGGTATTAGGAAAAGAAGAAAGACTTACATATGGTGTTCATAAATCTTGAGAAACCATACTATAGGGTCCCAAGAAAAGTTTTTTTTTATGGTAGACTCTTGAGAAGAAAAAGGTAGCATTAAAGTATGTTAATCCAATCAAGGATATGTACGATGAGACTATTACATGTGTGAAAGCTTGTAATGGAATATTAAGGTATTTCCCTATCACGGTATGTGTTCACCAAGGTTCAGCTCTTAGTCCTTATCTCTTTGCCTTAGTGATGGATGAACTAACAAAAGATATTCAAGAGGAAGTGTCGTGGTGTATGTTTTTTGCTGATGATATTGTACTTATTGATGAGACCAAAGATGATTTTAATAGGAAACTGAAATTGTGGAGAAACACTTTAGAGTCTAAAGGATTCATGATAAGTAAGAGCAAGACAGAGTATATAAAGTATGGGTTTTCGTGGGAAATAGATGGTGATCAAGACATAGTGCATCTACATGGTCAAGAGGTACCCAAGAAAGATGTTTTTAGATACTTGGGATCAATTTTGCAAAAAGATAGTGAGATTGATGAGGATGTAAATCATAGAATTAGGACAGGGTGGATGAAATGGCGGGGTGCATCTGGGTTTTTGTGTGACGGCAAAATTCCCCTTAAGCTAAAAAGAAAATTCTATAGAACAGTTGTAAGACCGACAATGTTATATGAAGTAGAATGCTGACCAGCACATAGACAACATAAACACAAAATAGGAGTAGCAGAAATGAGAATGTTAAGGTGGATGTGTGGTTATACAAAGATGGATAATATAATAAATGAGGATATTCGACGAAAGGTAATAATAGTTTCGGTGTGTGAAAAGAAGAGGAAGCATAGATTGAAATGATTTGGGCACGTTATAAGACGATCACTGGATGCTCCTATTAGAATAAGAGTTTGTTACTAAGAGCTCAACACAAAGAGAGGTAGAGGTCGATCGAAACTCACATGGAAAAAGGTAGTTAAATTTTCCTCTTCATTTCTCCTCCCTCCTTTCACCCTTCTTTTTTTAGCTTATTTTTTCTTTCCTTTTTCTTCCTCTCTCCATTTGTCTTTCTTTGTCTTATTTTCGATTTATCAATGGATTCATCTACCACCGACCCTAATTAACTTGGGTTAAAGGTGTTATTGATGTTGATAAGTTTGTTTTTTTTAATTATTTTAAGTCTCTTTGATATCACTGTTCACTTAACATTATCCTCTCATTACATGTGATGATATTATCATCATATTTTCTTTTAGGCATAATGAAGTCATTCTTAACATTTTTTATAACTGTGATTGACAACTAAAACTAAAAATAAAAACATAAACTTACAAGAACTAAAACTAATTTTTATTTTGCATAAAGCAAATAAAGAAAAGCCAATTTAGGGAGAATATTTTTATATAATTTAAACTTTTTTAAAAATCATATCTAACTTGTCTTCAAATTACAATCCATATAGTGAACCATATTTACTATGAGTGCACTTGTTTGTTTGTGATACTTGATGAGATGAACAACAAATATCCTAAAAAGAATAATAACACATAGCATATAAATACATTATAAAAGAATTCCCAAATCGTTAGATTTCTGTTCCAAAACACTCATTGCATTCTTATGTCGCATACTTGTTATTTCTTTCTCATCTTGGCATGTTTTATGTGGTTTATTTTTAGTTCGGCTAATTCTTGTGATTATTTTTTGTAAGTTTGTAAAGAGAGTTAGTTACTTAGTTAAGATAATCAAATATCTCTAACAAAAAATCATTATAAAAGAAAGAACCCTCTTGTCCAAAGCTCACACAGATTCCAAAATGGCGAGTGATGCACTAACTTGCAACGTCGTCGTTGGTGTTTTGGAGACAAAGTTAATATATGAGTTTTGGAGAAAATAGGTAATGGGTGATTAAATGAGAGTGATAATAACTTTTGAAAACTCTCATCAATCCATAAAAAAAAATCATTATAAAACAAAAAATAATATGCATTAGATTTGTGTTCCAAAGTTTACACACACCAAAAGCAATACATTGCAAGTTGTAACCTGTATCACCCTTTGTGTAATTACTCAAATTAATTAAAAATTTTGGTATATTTTTTTTAATAATAATTGGATTTAGGATTTAGTTACAAATTCTTTTATCTACTATATTATTGTTGTAGTATATGCATTAAGTAGGATAAATGCTCATTTTTCATTAAATTTTATAAAAATATATTTTTAAATATATTATAATAATTAAAAATAAATAAATATTTTTAGCATATAAATTATATTTTATATTTAGAATAAAAAAATAATTAATAAAAAAGATAAAAATGATAAATTAAAAAAGGCAAATAGTTAATATATGAGTTTTGGGGAAAACAGGTGGTGATTAAATGAGAGTGACAATAACTTTTGAAAACACTCTCATCAATCCATAAAAAAAATCATTATAAAACAAAAAATAATGTGCATTAGATTTGTGTTCCAAAGCTTACACACACCAAAAGCATTACATTGCAAGTTGTAACTTGTATCACCCTTGTGTAATTACTCAAATTAATTAAAAATTTTGGTATATTTTTTTAATAATAATTGGATTTAGGATTTAGTTACAAATTCTTTCATCTACTGTATTATTGTTATTGTTGTAGTATATGCATTATGTAGGATAAATGTTTATTTTTCATTAAATTTTATAAAAATATATTTTTAAATATTATAATAATTTAAAATAAATAAACATATTTAACATATAAATTATATTTTAGATTTACAATAAAAAATTTATATTATAATTGAAATTTACTTTTATTGTTGATAATTCCTTTTAAAATTATTAAAAAATAATTTCAAAAAATAAGATTAAAATGATAGATTAAAATTAAGAAGACAAATAGTTAATATATGAGTTTAGGAGAAAACATGTGATTAAATGAGTGATAATAACTCTTGAAAACACTCTCTTCAATCCATGAAAAAAAAAAAAAAAACTCATTATAAAACAAAGAATCATGTGCATTAGATTTGTGTTCCAAAACTCACACACCAAAAGCATTGCATTGCAAGTTGTTGTAACCTGTATCACCCCTTGTGTAATTACTCAAATTAACTGAAAATTTCTGTACATCTTTTTTATAATAATTGGATTTAGGATTTAGTTACAAATTATTTTGTCCACTATATTGTTGTTGTAGAATATGCATTATGTAGGATAAATGTTTATTTTTCATTAAATTTTATAAAAATATATTTTTAAATATATAAATTATATTATAATAATTTAAAATAAATAAATATTTTAGCATATAAATTATATTTTAGATTTACAATAAACAATTTATATTATAAATTAAATTTACTTTTATTGTTGATAATTCCTTTTAAAATTATTAAAAAATAATTTAAAAAAATAAGATAAAAATGATAGATTAAAATTAAGAAGACAAATAGTTAATATGAGTTTAGGAGAAAACATGTGGTTAAATGAGTGATAATAACTTTTGAAAACACTCTCATCAATCCATTAAAAAAAAAACTCTCACCAAGGAAACTTCTAACAACATTATCATGAAAAGATTATTTCCTATAAACACTGTTTGTAAAACAGAAGACAACTATTCCAATTTATACAAGGAAAGGGTTGAGTTATAATCTAAAAAAACAGTTGTAATTACTGTTATTTTCAAAAGGTTATTCAAAAGTATTTTTTCAAAAAACAATGAAGAATATATATTTTTCAAAAGTTTTTTTTAATTCATAAAAATTGAATATAATCAGTAATTTTTTTAATTTACTCAACCATTAAGGAGGTACCTCCTTAATTTTTTCTTAAAGTTTAAACATCAACACTAAAAACTTCTAAAAACATTTTTTATGTAAAATAATATATATATATATTCACGAGAAAAACCTAATTAAAACAAATGAGATTTTTATGTTTATCTTTTTATTTTTTATTTTTAGAATTTGTAAACGGTTTATTTCGGCTAATTACTGGGATTATTTTTTGATTTTAGTGCCGTTAGGATTATTTCTTTTTAGTGCCGTTAAGTTTGTTTGTAGATTTGACGAAGAGTAAATTATTTTTTTAACCCAACAAGAGTATCTCATGAAAAGAGGGAGTTTGTTAGTTGATTAAGATAATCAAATATCTTTTCAAAAGAGGGAGTTAGTTAGTCAGTTAAGATAATCAAATATCTCTTCAAAAGAGGGAGTTAGTTACTTAGTTAAGATAATCAAATATCTCTGTGAAAAAAAATCATTATAAAAGAAAAAACCCTCTGATCCAAAGCTCACACACATTCCAAAATGGTGAGTGCTGCAGTAGCTCGCAACGTCGTTGGTGTTATAGGTTCGTTTCGTTCTCTTCTCTCATTGAATCGCAAACTGCGAAATTCGAATTCTGTGTTCGTCGATCATATTTTTTTGTTCGAATTTTGATTTGCATTGATCGCGTTTGGCTTCGTTTACGTCGGAGAATCGTGATTCTGAGGAGAACTTGAACTTCAGTTTCAATTGCTTTAGAGTTTTGCTTAATTTTTCTATTTATTATGCATGAAAAGAGAGAGGGAATTGTTCGGCTTAGTGACTAATGCTAAGTTTTTTGTGTTTGTGTTCTGAATTGATCTGCATTGATCGTGTTTTGCTTTGCTTGCGTAGGAGAACGTGATTCTAGAAGGAGAACTTGAACTTGATCAGTTTCAAATTTCAATTGCTTTCTAATTCTGCTTAATTTTGTTGCATATAACTTGTGATCGCTTTTGGCTTTTTTACGTCGGAGAATCGTGATTCTAAGGAGAACTTGAACTTCAGTTTCAATTGCTTTCGAGTTTTGCTTAATTTTTCTATTTATTATGCGTGAAAAAAAAAGAACAAAGAGAAAAAGGTAATTATTCGGTTTAGTGCATAATGCTGAGTTCTGTGTGTTATGTGTTCTGAAATGATTTGCATTGATCGCGTTTGGCTTTGTTTGCGTAGGAGAAAGTGATTCTAGAAGGAAAACTTGAACTTGATCAGTTTCAATTGTTTTCTAATTCTGCTTAATTTTTTTTATATAATTTTAATCAATTTATGCATAAAAAAATAGAAAAATAATTGTTCAATCGGTTTGGAATGACTAATAATTAGTTTTACGTGTTTATGCTGTCTTCTGATCCGTCTTCGCTTTTTCTGTGCAGGCAATGTTATTTCCTTTGGATTGTTCTTCTCGCCAGCGTAATTAAACTCTCTGTCACTGTCTCCGTTTATTTTTTTTATTAAAAAAAATTGTTTACTTCAAATTTCTATAAATGTATAAACAAGAAGTCAACTAGTCTATCATACATTATAATTAATTGAATTACAGTAGTTTATGCATTTAATTATTTACTTCAAGTCTCAAACATTTGATTACATATAATAATTATATTTTTAAAGAAAAATCATGGGTTATTTGCATGAATTGTGCAGTCCAACTTTCTATAGAATTATAAAGAATAAGGCGGTGGAAGAATTCAAGCCTGATCCTTACATTGCTACGGTGCTGAATTGCGCCTTCTGGGTGTTCTATGGAATGCCTTTCATTCATCCTAACAGTATGTTAGTGGTGACCATCAATGGCATTGGGCTTGTTATCGAGTTCGTATACCTTACCATCTTTTTCATCTATGCAACCAACAAAGGACGGGTGCGTATGCTTAATTATATTTCCTCTTTTTGGTTATGTCATCACTCATTCACGCAGTTTTGCTTGCCTATTAATATGACTTGTGAGAAATGATATATATAGAATACTCTTTATTTTAAAATTGTTAATTAATGTCGATTTTAAGTATACTCGTAAACCTTTTCAGTATGGATGATTAAGTTATATATAGTATAAAATACATTGAAAATTATACCCTGTTTGTATCCTTTCATAATTTATTTACTTCGTGTGATGTGTAATTTAATAATCCCTTAATTAAGTGGAAATTTTATGTCGTTGTGGTTTTCAGTAAGAGAAAATATTCTGGTCCCATTACGTAGGTCTTTTTTGGAGAGGGACCACCTGTTTAGTATACAAAACATTGAACATCTGTGCATAAACATAAAGTAACTTTTATTTTCCAAGTTTTTTTCTTTTCTTAAATTCAATCAGTTTTGTAGTCCCAAATTGAGTTGCTTAGTTAATGAATGTTTAAAACATAAAATGCTCAGCATCATGCTTATGCAGCCATATACTACTATTATTCTTCCTGTTCTGCTACTCACTGTTTCTTCCCTATCTTCAGAAAAAGATACTGATTTGTCTTCTCATCGAGGCTATTTTCTTTGCTGCCATTGTTCTTATAACAATGCTGGCAGTGCATGGCCAGCATAGGTTTTTATTGATTGGTGTTATCTGTGATTTCTTCAATATCATGATGTATGTCTCTCCTCTTACAATCATGGTAAGTCTTGAATTTCTATAACTATATCCCATAACTAATAACTTACTTTATGCAAAATTTTCGCTTCAACTTATAACGGTCATGGTTTAAATAATGAGCAGGTTAAGGTTATCAAAAGTAAGAGCGTGAAATACATGCCATTCTGGCTCTCTCTGACTAACTTCCTTAATGGTGCGTGCTGGACAACTTATGCACTCATCCACCCCTTCGACCTCTTTGTTCTGGTAATGAGTTACTTCACAATTTTCACCTTGTTCTACTCTCTCTGTATCATTGTAGTTCTTGAATGTTACTCATTCTTACCTTTGTATATCATTCTTGCAGATCAGTAACAGTGTTGGAGTAGTCTCTGGATTTTTTCAGCTCATGCTATATGCTTGCTACTGCTGCAGAGAAAACACTGATGATGGTGATGTTGATGTCCAGAAGAAGACAACTGGGATTCCAGTTTCTGAACCCCCCCGTGATGTTGAAGCTTAGGGCATCTCTAGCAGTAGGAGCTTATTTGCGTTTCTTATTAGTTTTTGGTGGTCCTGTAAGATACAGTTTTTAATTTTAAGGTGCTCAATTTACCACCTAGACCACCTCCAATGGAGAAAAAAAAATAAGAATGGATTTATTCGATGGCCACATCAAATAAGCCATTCCAAGATAACAGTGCTGGAGCTTATTTTCTTCTGCCTTCCGATTTTCTATCACACAGCATATTGTAAAAGCATGCTTTTTATATAATAATATGCATGTGATGCGTTCACATGGTTGAGAATTATATAGTTAGGATTTTTATTTTATTTTTATTTTTAAAAAATTAGTTTATGAAATCCTTAGCTACAGTATATATATATATATATTATAATTCAACGCTTATGATAAAATCACTAAACTGACACACGTGACTTACCTTCGCTTCAAGCTGAACTCTTTAATATTAATTTTCGCCTCCTTATCAGCAACTGCAACCTCGTTACCCGATTCTCTATCTGATAAGCTTAAGTTCAATATATTCTTTCTCGAACTGAAATAAATTGAATAAAAAACATCTTGCGATGCATTCTGCAGCCTTTACTTCATTATTTCAGCTTTATGATTTCACATACAGTACCATATTAATATAGACCTTGACATGATTTTATTATAACTGAATTTTAATTTCCCGAGTTAATATTAATTTATGACTAAAAGATATTTCCTTAGGTTGAGGATCTAAAGGCGAAGGGTATATCAATGACACGCATCATCAACGAGATCTCCCACTCCCCCTAATTGGCTAATTCCTTAATTTTTATAAAATTGAGATTATAATCAAATTGATTTTAGAAAGCTGGGGAACAATGTAGGGATCAAATAGGAACGAATAGTGAGTTGGAGAATGAGATTGGAATCGATAGAATTGAGATTAGAATCAAATGGAAAAATATATGATTGGGGAACGAGGTTATATCATATACTGATAGAGTTGGAGAAGGGAAAGGTAGAACAAGGTTGCAATGTATAGAATTGAGAATGAGATTAGAATGGAATTGGAAAAGAGAGTTGGGGGAGGAAGTTGCAGAGGAGTACCTAGGTCACGTGAGTGAGTTTAATGGTTGGATCAGGGTTGACATTGAATATAAAAGGTCTTTTAAATCTATGTAAAATAAACTTTTCTGAAAAAATTGAGTTTTAATCTCAGTCATCATTATTATAAAATTATAATTTAACAAATAAAATCATTTTTTTTATTTCTCATTTAAAATTTTTAAATGTTAAAAATTAAATCCAACATATTTAGCATTAAAATAATCTTAACAAATTTATATTTTCGAAAATGAATACTGATAATAAACAAGAACTAAAAATAAAGGCCACATGTGTTTTGTTTTTACTTTACAAGAAGTAAATTATACAATTAATATTAATAAATCTATAATTGAAAGAATATAGACATATGATCGATCAGGAAAAAAAAACATCAAATAGAAACTAATATACATGTTAATACATAATTAAAAAAAGTTATAATTATCAAATTTAAATAGCACAGTAAAAATATGTGCACACAAATTGATTCGTGATTACATTCCTTTCATAATGGGAAGATAAAATTGACCATATGTGAGAATTTAACTTCTAGCCAAATTTGGGGAAGGCAGATGTACCTGATGATCAAAACATCAACCATTTCAGTATAAAGTGTAAATAGTTTCACGAAACATGAAGTCTTAGTATAGTAAGGCCGAATCTTAATAGTGTATCTATACACATTTTTTATTTTATGAAGAAAATTGTTATAGGTTTCATATTATATTTTGGTGAGTATGCTAGCTTGAATTTTAATTGAATTATTAATCAACACATGTCTATCTATATTTTTCATTATGTCACTACAATTCATTATTGTTCTGAAAATTAGATTAGTTTTCGATCAACAAATCCAAACTGTCACATTAGTGTTATGTTATTATATCAATGTCATTTATCAAAGCCACATAATTTGTCATGTCATCTTCATCATCGTATTAATAAAATTTGCTAAACCTTTAACAAAATATTGATGGAGAGATTAAAATTAAATAATTTTTATGCTTGAAATTATATTTTTTGGGACCAAAAGTGTATTTTAAGCCTAATAATAATAATAATTAAAAAACAGTGTTTGTGTGACGAGCGTAGTTTTTGTTTTTATTTGTGTGAGGAGTGTTTGAAAAATGATTTTTTTTATTAAACTTATGGATTTATCAAAATGAAAATATGATTGTTTAATAAGTTTTGCTAAAACTTATTTTAATGAAATTTACAAAGAAGTTTAACAAAAATATTTTTTAATTAATTTTATAATCCAAGTTATGAATAGATTATTTATATTATAAGCTTGCAGGACTCATTTAGTAGTTATAATAATTGAAAATCTAAGATTAAATGAATTATTATTGAAGGTTTTTTTTCCATTAATTTATCCTATCTAATTCAAAACTGAACTTGGCCATCAAAACGAACTTTTAAATCAACATTAGGGCTTGCCACAACTGGAGTGTGGAGAAAATATTAATCCAACTCAATTAAATGAAGTTGTGTCATGTTAGGCCTTTTTTTTAAGATTTTTATTATTATTCAACCCAAACCGAAACAGGGTCAGTCATAAATCTAAATTAGTTTGGCAGTCATTAAATGATTTCTTTTACCATTTTAAAATTTTATTTAAATTTATATATTTCTACTAGAAAAAATAATAATTTTCTCATATTTTTCCAAATTTATATTTTAGTCTATATTTACAAATGATGTAAAATATGTGTGATACTTATTAATATATTTTTAGGCCATGTTAGGTTAAATATTTTTAGGTCATACTTGATTTTTTAATTCACAAGTCACTTTAAAAATAAAGTAAAAATATTTGTTAATTTTAACTTAGTTTATTTTAAATTAAATTCTCTATTTTATTTTGTCATAGTGATTAGTTTATAATGAGAATAAGAAAGAAAATAAGATATTTTGGATCCTTATAATATTGACCTGAATTAACTTGATCAATAATTAATGTATGTTAAAAAAATCTAACTTGTTACTCTAATAAGATCTTTTATTTCAATCACAAATTTTTTTGATCTATAATTTTAAAGATGAAGATATACATTTATTTATAAAAAAACATTTCAAATAACTTTTTCTTAAAATTATTTTTTATTTTCTTATTAAAAAAATAAGGTTCTTAATTTTTCAAAGAGTTCTTCTTTAAATGTTGACCTAACTTTTCAAGAAAATTTAAAAAAAGTTGGGTAAAATACCAAACTTCTTACAAATTAGTTTAATGTAAAATAAAAAAAAGTGTCCCTTGCATGGACCCAATGCTTGTTATCTTATCCAAAGAAGCATCAAGATGAATGGATGATGGATTTCCCTCAATGGTGACCCCAGTTTGCAACCATTCCCTTACAAAACCAAACCTCAAAGTTTGCTTAAAACCTTATCTGACTTAACTTCCACACTGTCTGTCTCTTTCTCTCCATTTTTGTGTCACATGAGAATTATTCTCTGAATTTTGTTTTGTTTTTTTGACATCATTTCAATGGCAGCCATCATCCCCTGCCACTACTGTCCTTCCCTCAGTCCCAAATGGTTCAATTCCAACAACACACATTCTAGGCGATTATCGTACCCACTTCGAGGACTCCGAGGTTTCAATGCTCGTTGCTCTTACCAACCACCCCATCATTCTGAATCTCAGAACAACCATGTGAGTCTCTTAAAAATTTGATTTTTTTTTTTAAACTTTAGATGCTCTTTGTTTCACAGGAATGATGATTATGCTCATCTGGGGGTTGGAGATGTGATGCCCAATTAGCAATTTTTTTTTTTTTGTTTAACATTCTTCAGAATGAATTCATTTGGGAGATGAAGTTTGCAATTGCATTTTACTATTCTTTTTTCGTTCATTTCATGTTCGAGTATAATCAGTTTGTTAAAAAATAAATAAATGAGAATGGTAGAACTGAATTTCACAAGGTAAAAAGAGTGTAAGTTCTATACATCACAGTATGGAAGATAAGCCTCAAATAAGACACTGAGAGTGGGCTAATGGCAAGGGATTGAGTTGTTTGAAAGGTTTAAATTTCTCTGGCGCCGAGAGAGTGGATATTTGGGACTTGCATTTGCCCCAAATGCACTTAAGTTACTTTTTTTTTTTTATCAGCAAATGTTTGTTGTTAGTCATTAATTTTTTTTGTTAGAGAGGAAAATCGAACCCACGACCTTTCCCTCCTTTTATCACCCAACCAACCTTATAACTCCACACTTAATTTACTTGAGTCAAGTGTTTCAGCCTAGAGTTTAAAGCATAGTAAGCAAAATAATAGTGTGCCAACAGCTGTACTACTAATGACTTACTGTGCTTAAAGCTTCAATTTACAGTTTTGCTTGTCAATGTTGAATAGTTAGGAATCATATGCATTTGCTAAGTTTCTAAGGTTGTTATCTGTATGTATTTCTATTTTTATGTTCTTTCCGATTTAAACAAATAACAGTTTATGTACTTTATTTGTTTTCTCTTGACCTTGTGTTCTTATGTTTAAAATGAGACTTTAGATTGCTGCAATATATGATTGCTGCACCAAAGCTTATTGAGTTATATTTTGGTGCAGAATGGGAGGTCATTTTCCTTGAAGCAGTGTGCGATATCTATTGCACTGGCGGTGGGGTTAATAACAGGAGTTCCTACATTGGAGGGTCCCATCATTGCCCAAGCAGCTAATCCTGTGTTGTCTGATCTGTCTGTTTTGATTTCTGGACCACCGATTAAGGATCCTGGGGCATTGTTGAGATATGCTCTTCCTATTGACAATAAGGCCATTAGAGAAGTGCAAAAGCCACTTGAAGATATCACGGAGAGTCTCAAGATTGCCGGAGTCAAGGCACTTGACTCTGTCGAAAGAGTAAGATATAAGATTAAAGATTCTTGTCTTTTTATCTGTAGAAGTGTATTGTCTATGTGGCTTGTGCATGGGATTTTATGTTTTATTTCCCTTCGGGATAAAAATTGATTTACTTTACGTGGAATGTAGAATGTGACGCAGGCGTCTCGAGCTCTCAAGCAAGGGAAGACTTTAATTGTATCTGGTTTAGCTGAATCAAAGAAAGAACATGGAGTTGAACTGCTTAGTAAGCTGGAAGCTGGTATAGATGAGCTTGAACTGATAATACAGGATAGGAATCGAGATGCAGTTGCACCAAAACAGAAAGAGCTTCTTCAGTATGTTGGAGGGTAAGTATCTCGATTACTAAATCACTTACATAAACCACACAGAGACCTTATCCTTGCATACATATGCTCAATAAGAAACAGGATGTTTTTTCATCTTTCTTGGAGGAAATGAAAGATGAATTTGTGAGTTCCTTAAGTGTTTTCACTTTTCACTGTGTCATGTATTTCTCTACAAGTGTCTGTTTTATCTGCCAGTCATTAAGAATCTGAGACTCTATGGCTATAATTAGGAATTAAAAAAATGCGTAGGTGTGCTATGACAAAATACAGCACTTCATGTTCCTTAATCTGACCATAGGAACTGCCAGAAATAAGGGTTAGTTACTTCAATGATACAAGTAGGCTTTAGCTTAAATCGGGGCAAAGCAATTTAACCTTGACCATTCATCAATGTAGTCAGAGAACTGCACTATTGGTAGAACCAATCGATCACCACTTTTCCTGGTTAGTTTAACCAAACTGTGCCTAAAATCCAAATGTCTGACTAATTGTGCTGCAAGGGGTCATGTTTAGTCAGTCAGGTAGCCATTGAAAATCATTCATTTGGACAACCTGATATTGCATAAGAGATTTGCAACGAGTAGATCTCTCTAGACTGATTTGGTTGTAAAACATGCTAAGTTTGATCTGATTTGACTGAGCTGAATCCAAACTCAGTTCAGTTAATGAACAGACTTTCCTCGGCCTCTGGTAACCTGGTACTATCAGATGTTGGCAAAAACTGAATCCTCATTCTTACAATAGAAAATTGAGGAGGACTTAGAAAATTAATCTTCTTGAGAAAGACTTTTCTCATATAGAACCTTTCATTGACTGCAGCTGAGATGTTCCTGGGGCATTGCATTTCTGCAGTGTTGAAGAAGACATGGTTGATGGCTTCCCATTTGAAGTGCCCGAGGAATACCAAAATATGCCTTTATTGAAGGGGAGAGCAGCAGTGGATATGAAGGTCAAGGTTAAAGACAATCCAAACCTGGATGAATGTGTTTTCCACATCGTTCTTGATGGTTATAATGCCCCTGTAACTGCTGGAAATTTTGTTGATTTGGTAGAAAGGCACTTCTATGATGGCATGGAAATCCAAAGAGGTAATAAATCTGGTCTTTATTGGACATGCATTTTTGTTTTTGATTTCCCTTGTAGCTATAGCTGGTTTGGTAAAGAATGTTTAGAGTTTAGACCTTCTCTAGCTATAGCTAGTTTCAGACATTGCACAGCCAAAAACGCAGGAAATGACAGGGAAGGATCAAGGATGTATACATTTATATTATTAACCCTTACTGAGGATGAATTATCAGTATTTTATCTTATGCAATGGAAGCTGAATGATCCTTTATCATTATTGACATCTGTAGTTTCTATGTGGATATCCAAAATGGGCTTCTCTGTACTGCTTTCCTCTTTAGTTATGCTTTCACCAAGATATTTTTAAATTTTATTTTTTGAATTTTTTATATTTTGTGCAGCGGATGGGTTTGTTGTCCAAACTGGTGATCCTGAAGGCCCTGCTGAGGGTTTTATTGATCCAAGTACAGAGAAAATCAGGACAATACCGTTAGAAATTACGGTGAATGGAGAAAAGGCACCTGTTTATGGATCAACTTTAGAGGTAATCTTCATCTGTTTATCACTCTAGGGGCACGTTATATATTTGCACATTTGCATTTGTATAATTTGTTAGCAAGTCGATCCTGGAGTGAGCTAAGCTTGTCTGAGTCAGAAAATTGTAACAAAGAGGTGACATTTGAATTAAGAAAAAAGAATGTATGAACTTTATGCATGCATAACAGGAAATTGCATTACAAAAGAAGATAGAAGTACAGAAAAGAGAGAGGGCTAAGAGATCATCCTTAATAAATGTAGCATAATAAGGCTGTGGAAAAGAAAATATACAAAAGAAGATAGAAGCACAGAAAAAAGAGAGAGCTAAGATATCATCCTTAACAAATGTAGCATAATTAGGCTATGCAACTGGAAAGAAAATATCAATAAAATGAGCGAGTGTCGGAAATATGAGCATTGATTGAAAAAATATATCATAAAATGCACATTGCCCTAAAGCCTCTCTCCCCATAGTCATTTGAAAGACCCAGAAACTGGTTGATAGAAACTGTCTCAAGCCAAGAGGACACACCTTAGTGTCACAAAAAATTCCAAACTGCCTATTCCAAATGTAATTGGCTGCTGTAAAATGTAAGAATAACTTAGCATCTATTTTGGAGCATGAATCACACATGCTGCATATATCATTAGAGAAACCTTTATACGGGTCCCTGAATCTACAGTGTATTATTGTTCTTTCTGTATTTCTTTTTTGTACTACCATTCAATTCATGTTGATGACTAAAGCTAAGTGGGAGCTTTGGACTTCCAAGTGGTATATCAAGGAGGAGTTTATGATCGACTATTTGTTGAGTTTAGGCTGGCAGAGAGCCTTGTCTTCATCAAGGGTGAAAAAGAAAAAAAAAAAAAAAAAAGTGATGGTGTATGGTTTATCTAATTACTTAATGTGAGGCAAAACAGAAAACATAAATAAGAACAGAGTTTTTTCCTAGAACTGATGTGGGAAAATCAAGTGACATTCTTATCTGTTCAAAGTAAGTTCAGTTTTTTGCAATGTTTTTCACACCTATTGAGGTCTGTACCACAAACCTCATTGAATGATCAGAAGAAATTAATGTTCTTTTACTAGTATTAGTTTCTTGCATGAATTTTCACTTTATAATGTGATGTATTTTATATTTTCAAACCTGTTCCTCTTGTCTTCTAAAGGTTGAAAAACATTCTCATTTGTTGGCAATAATCTGTTGGACAGGAGCTTGGTCTATACAAGGCTCAAACAAAACTTCCATTTAATGCTTTCGGTACAATGGCAATGGCAAGAGATGTGAGGAGAATCTATTCTTTGACATTGCTGTTCTTTAAGCATGCTAATCTTTTTTTTTTCTTTCTTGCTTTTATTCACTCCTTTTATGTTGTTTGAATAGGAATTTGAGGACAACTCTGCCTCTAGCCAGATATTTTGGCTATTGAAAGAAAGTGAGCTAACTCCTAGTAATGCCAATATATTGGATGGTCGATATGCCGTCTTTGGCTATGTTACAGAAAATGAGGATTACTTGGCAGATCTCAAAGTTGGTGATGTCATAGAATCCATTAAAGTAGTTTCTGGCCTGGATAATTTGGTGAATCCAACCTACAAGATTGCTGGCTAGTTCTGTGCTTTTGCTATCAAATACTGCATGAGTGTTTATTTGGCACTTGCTTCAAGGCTATATTCAGGAATGCTGGCTATTACATTGCAAAGTTCACTTCCCCTAGTTTGTTTCCATTGCTATTGGAAAAAGCCATTATTCATTTTACTAGAACCTAGCATTCAGTTAAACAGCTTGAGATTTTATTCTGTTTTAAGATTATTCACCACCTCGGCTTGTAACTTTTGTTCTACCAATTCATCAATAAAATTATGATTGTTCAGTGAGGAAATTGTAGGTCATACTCATACAGTTTCTGGCATTCATGTACTGGAGTTATTCTTATCTGAAGAGAGAATTAATTTAATTTTGCCTTAGAACACAAACTCCAACATGAAAGGAACAACACTCAAGTTAGCACAAGACCAAAAGCCTTGTGACGGTTATTTTACCTAGTAATGTCACACAAATATACATATATAGAAATTCACAATTCTTTGGGCAGTATTATATGCAATTCAATGGTTTTGTGGAATGGTTCTTTGTCCGAGATTTTATGCAGTATTTTCCTTCTTTAATCACATCTGAAATATTAATAAACCATTTTTTCTTTGAAAAAAAAAGTGAAAAATATTCTTCCACACTTTTAATGGGATTTTTCCTGAAGGATTGAAGATAACATTGTGGGATTACATTATTGTACTTAATGGTGCATACCAAAACAGACAAACGATCCAGCAGTTAATAAAGGGATTGATTGTCCCAGAAATTTATAAGGGGATTTTGTGAAAAGCTATTTAGGTTTCAGCATTGCTAATTGGAGGGGTAAAGACGGAGACAATTTCTCTTATGTTTAATGGAATTCTATACAGAGGGTGTAATACTGATTACACTAATTTATGATAAAATAAAATAGAAACAATTGAGCATATAAGATTAAGAATCATTAAAAAGGTGCTCAACCAAATAGTAATTTTTTTTTTTCTGAACATGATAGCTACGAAATAACCTCACCAGAACCTTGAACCACTTGATTGAAAGTTATTATAACTTGTGTCAACCGTTATTGATAATCAAAGTGTAAATTTGCTTACATAACTAACGGATATTCAAAAAGTTTACGTGACATATGCTCACGTCTAAATTTTTATATACTATAATAGATTTAGCTCTCATATTTAACTCGTATTTATATGCATGCGTATTAAAGATTCTCTTTCACAAATTCTAACAACAAAAAATATCTAAAGAGAACAAAGCATCTTTCTTTGGTGGTGGATGTTGCATCATCCAAATTGTATTCCGAGTTTCAAACCATGTAAGCATGTGAAAGTCATTTGTTTTCCCTATAGTATACCAATCTTATAGCATGTCTGCAATTACCCTCCTGATCTCAAACATCATAATAGATGGCTGACGAAGTTTGGTGGAGATTCTCTCGGTTTATATTTATCTCATTTTCCACACCTGTGGTTGGGAGTTTCCACCACGGAAAGAATCATTGACCAGAAGTTGCTTGCCAAAGTTGAAGTCAACCATATATATGCAGCTGAAGCAGGGCCTAGTGTGATGCAGAACTGATTCAAAAGTGGTTCCATGATCTAAGTGATTCTGTTTATATAGCTGGTCTCTTATTAGATGACGTTTCTTCTGAAGCAGTAACCCAAAAGAAGGTATAGGGAACTTATCTAATCTCTAGTTATATTTATTTGCAAGGTAGGAAAGTAAAATGGAAGATATCATTAACAGATCAGAAACAGTTGGAGAACACCAAAAAATTCTTCATGGACAGCTCAATCAGAATCTCTAACACGGATCTTTCGTACATATCAATTATCAGAGTTAAAAGCAAAGTGGCCCCTAATAATGAACTTTTTAGATGACAAAAATGATGGATAACTTGAAGCAGAAATTTGATTTGAGAACATGGCTTGTTTTAGATGATGTTTGGAATGAAAATTGGGTCAACTGGTTAATTTCATAGAAGAAACCTTTTCAATCTGAGTTTTGATGGTTAGTATTTGCAAACATCTGGAAACTTTTTTTTTTTTTAAATGGTCAGAGCCGTTGATACATCTTGACATTCTGAAGGGAATTTGATATTCTCACGAGATTTTCACATTTAAAATATCATGTAAGATTTAACCATTTAACAATTAATTATATGGGTTAGCATTAAGCTTTTTGTTTCTGGTGATGTTATGAACTCTAGTCCTTAATTCAACATAATTTCATTGGTCCAAAGGGACATAATTAATCATAAAATCATATATTCAAAGGAATATATAACAACCTAGACTCAAAATGTTATTTGTCTCATTTTGATCCTTTATAGTGTGTTTGATACAGAGAGTAGAGAAAAAATGAAGAAAAAACTTCAAAAATTAGCGAGTCCCATTCTTTTATCACACTACTTCAATTCAAATATTTTTTTCTCAATTTCATTTCACTCTACTAACCATGCCATTAATGTTTTTGACCGTAGAAATATACTTGTCATCAAGTAGATAACTTCAATATAAATATCATCAAGTTGACTATTTTAAGAATCAAATGTATAAACAAAAGCTTTCCTCAATCTACAACATATAACATCTCTAATGGCCAAATTCTATATTTATTCCACATATTATAAGTCATGTCTTTCTGCACGAGCAAATCTTTCCCAAAACAGATCACTTGTAGGCTCATAGGACACCAAATGACCCATCAGGACTTTGATATTAGTGTCGGAACAATCCATGCTACTACTGTCAAGTGTACAACTTACATAGAAATATCATAAAAATGGGTGCAATGAGGAGAGAGCACAATTAGCTTTACAAAAATTATAGCCCAACAAAGTAACAAGTAATTGCAGAGCTCTTCATTAACTATTGCTTTCATACTTTTTTGTGTATGCATTCCATCCTTGAGTCTTCCTTCCCTATTCCTTCAATCAAATAAAATACAAACTGATTTCCAGAACACTGTATATCATCCCTCCATAAACAATTTCCTTGGCAGTGAAAAATCTTTCAAGGTCCTCGATAACTGCGAAAACATAAACAACCCTGAGGCTGATCATGAGGGATCATACCTCCACCCTTTGAAGTATCAATAGCTTCCAACATGGTCACCACTTCATCCATCTCCGGCCTCTTGTCAGGATTCGCATCCCAGCATCTTTTCATCACATTTGCCAGAGCGCTAGGACAACATCGTGGAATCTCTGGCCTCAAATTCTGCAGTTCCATAAAGAATTTAGTTACAATAAAAAGCAACGAGTAGAGATTTTCAAATAAACTAACAATTGTACAGGTTCATGTTTCCTAATAAATAGTTAGTTTATGCTGGCAAAGCCAATCAAATACATTTTGCATACCTGTCGTACGACAGCTGATGTCACTTCTGAGAAGCTAAGGTCAGGATATGGCATGTCACAGCAGTATATCTCCCATAAGCATATGCCAAAACTGTACACATCACACTTTCTATTGTATGGATTACCATTTAGAACCTGCCCAATTTCATCAGGTAAGTTTCATTTACCAATATATAAGATCTGTTACTATCCAAACAAAACATGAATTACTTTTGCAAAGCCAGGCTATTTATGACTGATGTAAAATCAGCAGAATGCATGCTGAGGCTCATGTATTTGAAAGAGTTAACCATCATTTACAGGAGAGAGAAATTTTAAGGGTGTTTGAAACAAACCCCAAAAGAACAATGCACAGGAGAGAGAAATTTTCAAAGGAATTGAAGCATATACCTCAGGAGCCATGTAACCAAGGGTTCCAGTTTCACCTGTCATGTCATGAGGATTGGAGGCCTCAATACGAGCTACTCCAAAATCAGCTATTTTCAAGGTTCGTGTCTTGTCCAGAAGCATATTTTCTGTTTTAACATCTCTGTGGACAATCTTCTTTGTGTGGAGATAGCTCAACCTATAAAGTAAATAAAAAGTTCTCAGGCTTAGAAAGAAAGCTTATTCACTTAAACTTATATGAGAACAGATTAGGCATAAAGATTGGACCCTCTTGCAAGGTCAAGAGCCAGTTGAACAACCACTTTAAAAGCCAGCTTCCTTCTTCTGTTTTTAATGAGATAAGACTTCAGCGCACCCCCAGGACAATATTCAACAACAACACAACAAACATTACTCGGCATGCCTATATGACCATTTTCCGTTTGTATCTGTAGCTCTGATGTTCCCATTGTTGCCCCAATAAACTGCAAAACGGATTTGACAGCAAGAGTGAATAAGAAAATTCTCACATAAATGTTTGAAAACTATGATGCAAATTTAATGTTGTACTATGGGGATCCTTAAGACCGGACCATACTCCTGGTTTACACACTTGCAAAGGTATTTCCCCCCAGTGTGGATCTTAATGTGGCACACACCTACCCAATCCTCCTCCCATCCCCAAAAATAACAGAGGAAACAGCACATCAGAAAATAAACCTTAAGAGAAAAATTCATTTGACCCAAATGTGACCAGAATCAAGCCATCACAATCATACTATGAAGAGACAACAATCTGAGGTTCAGGCAATATTTGCGTCCTGGAATGTTTTCCAATATTTCCACCTGGAATGCATTCCAAAATTTGCCTCAAGGAATACATTAAATCTCACAATCTTCTTTGTCATTTACCCTTTTCACTTTACTTATTTTTGTTTATCTACTTTCCATTCTTATATCTGATTCAATTAATAGTGGATGGAAAATGACAGCACATAAGAAGCCTGTTATAATAAGCTATCAGATTGTTCCACAACACAAGATAAAGGAGAAACATGGATAAATCATACACATACCCCCGCAGTGCCAGAAGCTCATTGCTTCACAAAGGTACGGGGGAGGGTAATTGTATGCAGCCTTCTCCTTCGCAAAGAGGTTGTTTTCGAATTCGAGCGCATGACCAACCGGTCACCAAGGCGCAACTTTACCATTGCACCAAGGCTTTCCCTCAAAGGAGAAACATGGATAACACAAAGAAACTAAATGAAGGCCCAAATATATTACCTTGGTTACATTAGGATGTTCAAGCTTGTGCCAAACAGCAACTTCTTGTGTAAAAGCCGCTCGCAAAGAAGCTATTTCAGCATCTGACCGATGGCCTTCTTCCCCCCAGTCAAGAAGCTTAACTGAGAAAAACAAAATCAAAGATTAATTGCATGCTATGAAAGCAGAAGGAGAGAATCGCATACAAAAGTTACTTTAAACTGTTCATTCATTAAATTTCAGTTGAAAGCTGCAGGGATAACAAGTTTAGCATCCAGGAATAGTTAAGGTAATAAAGTTCTGCATATAACATCAAGACAATCATAACACCTCAAAAAAGCATTAGTATCACTGATGATTTTATCTCTCACGAGAAGAGTTTCTGTAGGCAATTCCCAGTAGAAGATTATTTTATGAATGAGAAATGTATGTGGTTACATAATAATCACTCATTACCAGTCAAGAATTTCATTTATTATTATTTTTTTAATTCTTATACCATCCCATGGTAGTAAAATCAGGGGCACAACAGTAATAACCAAGAACACATGAAAGTTCAAAAAAGAAAGAACATTAAAGTTCACGCACATAACTGTCAGGTCAACTGGATCTTGTGAATTCTAGAGAAAACAAAAAAAAGGAACTAAAAAAGAAAAAAAAAGCAAAGGGCACTCCTTGTGAATCACAGAATTTGCAAATCTTGATCTACAAAGTTACAATGTTTGGCAACTGACACTAACCAAACACTGTAAACTCAGATGCCTTCTCAAAGAACTCAATGAAACAAAAAAAAAAAAAAAAAGCAGAACAAGAACTCATGTCCAAGCAGAAATTGTTGCTTGATTGTAAAAAAGTACAAACGCAAGCAGAAACAGGCAAAAAAAAAAAACTTAAGCAGTGAATCTGCTGACCAAATAGGACATCATTTCTATGAAACCCTTCATTGCACTTCCATTGATAGTTTAAGCAGAAAAGGCATTTGACTATGAAATGAAACCTTGGCATTCCACATAAAAGAAGGCCTAATAACAACCCATCAACCTTCAGTCTCTGGGAGCATGTACACATTATGCTACATTATAAGTTGAAAAAGGCCAACTACATGAACTTCTCCAAGTAAACAAAACTCCCCCCCCCCCCCCCCCCCCCCCTGCACATGTATGTAGGTGTCAAACAAATAGGTGTAATAAAAGGAGGGAAAAACAAACTATGCATGATTTTTTTGTCTTTTTGAAACAAAATAGTTGCATACATTTTTATTGATCAGTTTTCTATTCTAAAAGAGGTATAACACGAGACTTTCGAAAAGGACACCCATCTTGTATTATTCCCACTCAATTCCAGCTTAACTTTGAAGTTCTGATGGTATCCAGTGCATTAGTACCGTATGATCCAGTGCATTAGTTACATATATGAGAACAAACACATATCAAATGAAAACTCAAAACTTTTCAACTGAGAGTCAAAGCAAGAGAGTGTAGTGTAGTGGAGTATACCTGCAACATCTTGGCCATCATAAATCCCACGATGGACAGTGCCAAAAGTGCCACGAGCAATGACAGTCTTGATGACAAGCTTAGAGGGGTCAATCTCCCATTCTTGTCTGTTTCTTGTGGACCTTTCTTCAACCTCTTCTTCTTCCTCCTTCTCCTTGTTCTTCTCCATAGTCCATGCTCTACTCAGATGCCTCTGAAGCTGCTCATCCAAGCTCTTCAGATCTATCTGATCCGCTCTCACGTACCCCCCACTCTCACTCTTCTTCATCTCTCTCTCTCTCTCTCACACACACACACGCACACACACACTTCTTCTCTTCAAAATTCAAAAATTTCACCACATCCCACTATGGACTTTGAAGCTCAAAGTCACTTGGAATCATCAAAAGATGCTAACTTTGGTAGCAAGTTCTGGTTTTGAGCAAAATTTCCTTGTGGGTCTCTTGTATCTCTCTTCTTCTACTATTACTATGTTTTTTGCTGCCACTGCAGTCCTGCTGCTGCTGCTGCTTCTTGTGGTGATGTTGAGGTCATAAATATAATACGTTTTCCCTCTCTCTCTCTCTCTCTCTCTCTCTCTCTCTCTCAATCATCCATGTAGGCACATGGATTTTGCCTGAACACGACGTGTATTTCTGACCCAGTTTGGTCTCCTTCTAATTAACACAAGCCCTTCAACTTCTTCTAATTTATTGAAACCAAAGATCTCTCTTTTCTGTGGATGTCTGTGGCACTGCCTTGTTTAGTTGTTTGTTTGGTGTGTTTTTGTGTTTTTTTTTTTCTTTCTATAATATACATTTATGGTATTCACGGTTATTGTACTACCTTTACATCTTGCCATCCCTTTCAAACAAGTTGTTTTGGCTTCATCAATGGGTGATCATGAAAACGGTTAAGGGGAGCACTTGTCACAAAGGCAAAAATGTGTAACTTTTAATAATCTTCATTGATTTTTGGTATATTTGGTATATGAAATCAGAGACTAATCTTCTAAAATATTACTAATTTATTTAAAAATATTAATATTTTTTTTAGAAAATATATTTTTAGTGTTTATATTTACATAAAATATTGTTTTTAGTTTTTGAAATTTCATACTATCCAATTTAATTTATGTATTTTCTAGAAATTTGTTTTTAATCACTCCTCAAAAAATCATCACAAACAGTGTTAATTTATGTGTGACATGACAAACATAGTATGTTTTTTTAATTATATATTTTAAATTGCTTAAAATAATGTGAAAATTTGTTTTAATTTTAGAAGAAAAAAGTCTCCAAACATATTCAACTCTAACTTTTAAATTTTATTTTTGTCTTTGATTCCATCATATTTTTTAACAATTGTTGCACATTTGTTCATGGTTTTTTTTTCTAATTTTGTTTGTTTTTAGAACATTACTTTTATGAATTCGCATGATAAATAAATGATAAATAAATAAATAGTATAATTTATTTATCATTTAAAAAATAACATAACATCATTTGTGAGAAAGAATTAAAAAATAAGGTTTTTTTTTTAGTATAGAACCTAAATTAAATGATATGAAATTACATACACTAAAAATAAAATTTAATCAAAGTTTAGTAACTAAAAGCATATTTGTTCATTTTTTTAATTGGTAGCTTTTCAGTATATACATAGATCTTGAAATTAAACTTATAGTCACATAATTAAAAAAAAAAAAAAAAGCTATTTCCCAATTATATCATGTCATTATAGTTGTAATCATGATTGATGAATTGGACAAATAGCCTCACTAAGATGATTTCTACAATTCATAGAATCACATAGTTTTTTAATTTGATGAAGTTCAAAGAGGCATTACTTAACACTCTGACCATCATATACTGACAGAACAAAGTTTTGTTTTTATTTTTGTTTTCCCTATTTGGTTGTGACAGATCGAATCAACATATAATAATCCAATAAAACATTAAGATATATAGTAGCAGCAAACTTTTAGGGAAACCAATCGATTAGGTTAATGATAAAGAGATTAGGATCATTTAATTATTAAAATAATCATTTAGGACTAGATTGAAACTTGAAGTTATTCCTCTCCTTACATTTCATATTGTTTGATTTATATGGTTAATTGTCTGCTGGGACCATAAAGATAAGTGAATAAGAACTATACAATGTTTCATAATTTAAACAAACTAATTTAATTTAGGAAAATGATGCATTGACATATCATATTAATAGATGCTAAAAGAAAAAGTAAGGTAATTATGATAAATAATGTGATATGTTATAATAAATAAAAAAAGAGATAAAGAAAATAATAAATACTAGTATTAATAAAGTATTTACATTTTACACTGTGAGTGTGTTCGTATATTATTACTTTTCAATTTATTTTAGGATTAATTGTAAAACTCCAATTTGTCAGCACGCTACTTGATATACACAGAGTTTCGTGAAAATAAGATGTCTAAACTGAAAATTATAGTAGCCAAAATAGTCAAACAAAAACAAATAATAAGTTCTATAAGTAAAAACAAGTGATGTATTGTGAAATGGAAATTATTATACTAAAAGATAATACAAGTCACATCAGACAAAACCATCACAAATTTCTTCTTGCAAAATTTAGACGAGTGATTGAGAATTTTTAAGTACACAAAGGAATGAATTATATCAATAGTATTTTTTTTACAGAAGCTTCATATGTTAAAGAAAAAGTGATTGAGTTTCTTTCCTTCATTGTACATGAAAGTGCATGCATCCCATTTAAAATAAAAGATCAATTAATTACTTTTGGGATAAATTTGTTTTGAAGATAAAATAGAGTTTAATTTTTATAAATTGTGACTGTAAATAAAATTACTTTATCATTCAATAAAAATATGATAAGTATAACTCAAAGATAATTATTATTAAAGTTGTCAAATTTACTATACATGATAATTTATAATTTGATAATAATATAAAAAATCTTTATACTAACAGTAAATATACAATTTACCCTAAAATAAATGTGTGGGATAATGACTGAGGCAAGGCTAACCAGTATATCATCAAAGGGGAAATAAACAATAAATTTTTATTAGAAAAGTAATAATAATTAATATTCAAAATGGAGGAAATAAAGAATAAAATGCATTCACTCTTTTTCGTTATAATTGATGTCTAATATTATTTATATATATATATATATAACTAATACATAAATAATAAATGAATGAAAGAGAATATCAATTTTATAAAATTAATTTTATAATTATTAATTATTTTTAATTTTTAATTTATATCATTAATATTATAAGGGATATAAGTAAAAATAATAATTGATATTATATTAAAAAGTTAAAATAATAATTATTTTAAGATTGTTTTTTTTTACACCAAAGATCATGATGGACTGGAGGAGGGGGAAGTTAATTTGGCAGAACTCATTATGCTTGTCAATATGAAAACTGAAAAGTTTTCTGAGACATCAATGCACGTATCCAGGTGACAAGAAGTAAAATTTGTTTATTTGCTTCTTCTTGTACTCATCATTGAAATGGATTCTCACAATTTGTTTTCCTTGGTCTATTTTCTTACCGTCATTTGCCATCAATGCCAAGTTGACCACCTCATGAGTGGTTTAGTACAATACCAACTGTCTCTCTAGTATTGGCTTGTTTAAGACTTCTTCTAATAAAGGGAAAAGATTTCCTTTTGCTGAAAGAGAATTTCAATGACAAGCTTGAACATGTCATCTGGGGAAGGTTGCATTTGAATTTTGAAGTACTACTTTGTTCTAAATCAAGCATGAGAAATATATATATAAAAAAACAATAAAAGGACATAAAAAAAAAAACTGAGTTTTGGCCACCAAATGTGATATTCTTTTTACCCCATACTGCTTGTTTGAAAAAGAGGAAAGTTTAAAAAACAAAAACAATTCCTTCTTATAAAATAGCATAGCTCAAGCAAGGTGTCAGTGTAAGAATCAAAACTGATTTTTATGGGCCATGGTCACCTACATAACCTTGGATCATCACGATTATTTGATTGAAAACTGAAATGTCAAGCGTAGATGGATGAACCAAAACCAAGGATTTCTTTTGGTTTGGTTTCCCTTCAAGATGCTCTCAAATTTTCAATGATCACGATGTTTTAGTCGGTGTTAACACTTTGGAATCATGAGTACAAAAAAGTAACATATTATTATCCTAATTTAGAATACAGCCTGGACTTGATTTATCTTCACTAATAAATAAATAATAGATAATAATCTTTTTCAATTCTATGGTATATCCAAATTTAGGAAGAAAAGAAAATGCTACTTTGCTTGTTGCCAGATGTGCACTAATTCGAATTCAAATGTTAACTTTGGTATAAATTTCAAACAGTTAATTAAATTTACCTTTTAAAATTCCGTGTCATATATATTGAACACTCATTCAAACATGATCGACATCTCGAATTTTAACAAGATTTTAAATTTTAAAAAACTGGCATATTTATTCATGTGACATCCCTCGTGTATATTTGAAAATCTCTGCTTGAATTCCAAAAAGAAAATACTAAAAGGAAATATGAGGTTTTAGGCTTTTTGCCTTGCAATGAATTAGAAGGGTAAGTAACATTGCTGTCTCTATGTTGATATGCTTAATGCTTACCCCTGAAAGCCTACTTTGGACTTTAATGTGACCAAAAAAGATGTCTCTCAAGTCTCAAAATAGTCATGAATCACGAGGCCAAGTTTCAACTGAATCGCAAAATGCTCGAGATTTTTATTAAATGCTCGAGATTTTTATTAAGATTTTCAACTGAATCGCAAAATCACGTGATCTTAGAGGCATGACTATCCAAAACAAAACAAAAAACTAAGACGGCCCTTACCAATACACATAATGGGCCCAAAAAAAGGTGGTGGAAAAAGCTAAACAAATTAAAAAGTAAAGTTTATATTCATAGTTCATATCATTGAAAACGGAAAAATTCACCAAATATCATCATGGTGTAGGCATGAAATATGTTAAGATTTTAAGATAAGCACCGGGTCCTATGACTTATGTGGGTTCAACACCACACCACAAGTTTTCTTGGTCACGAGACGCATATGCTGTTAGATATTCTTCCATAAGGAGTCAACTTGGCAATCCAACATTATTTCCTTGCCTTGGAGGTCAAAATCCCACAATCAGTTTTATCCATTACATTGAAATCAAGTTAATTAATTAGCTGACTTTTTTTTGTTTCCAACTAGACACATTAATGTCGTAATTAACGTAATGAATGCTTAGTAGTACAGAAGGGCACACTAGAGATGCATTCTCATCCATGAAAACTGGTCCATTTTGAACAAGATATTTGGGAAACATTTGCAAGTTGAAACTGCCAACTAGCATTGACAAAAAAAGATTGCTCTCACTGCCAATTACAGCTAAATGAAACAGTTACACTTAACCATTGCTATACATGTAATTGACTCTTTGATATGGTAACTCAAATACAATCTTCAGAGAGTAGCATTGGTTTCTGTTGACTTACACTATATTTCAACTGTGGAAAATGTAAGTATACCAAAAAAGGGTGAGACAGAAGGCCAAAAAACTAGTATCATAGTAATGATAACTTTGCCCCTTATATAAATGGATTGTAACGACGCTTCTTCTGTGGCGTTGAATGTGCCTGTGCTTTGATGCCATATGTTTTCAACTGAAAATTTTCAAAAGCCTCTGAAATTGCCTCCACCTATAGGATTGCACAAAGCAAAAGTGAATCCAACCGGAATGTGTAACGCAATCAAGTTCAAACTTGCATAGGATTTAATAATCAATTCCACTAACCAGTTCTGGCTTTTTGGCGTACACCTTAACTATCATATCTTGGTAAGATGTAGGTAGCAAGTGGCTTATGCGGTCATCAGGTATTGTAAATTTCTCATCACTTTCGTAATCCTGAATACATGATTGAACCAGTAAATGTAATACAGCTAGCGATAATTTAATTCCAAAACACTTTAAACTAGAACTAATTAGCTTGGAAACCATCAAACTGCACGAGCAAGAGGGTTTACTAGTCCAAAAAGAAAGCATAATCACAAATACAATATAGACACTGGCAAAACCAATTAAAATAGAAGATTATTGATGAAATATCTTGATAAAAGATACTTAGGAAGGTTCATCAATGTACCTTGAAAAAGTGGATGCTGCCACAGAAACATGCACCAGAAGAGAGAAAAATAATACATTAGGATATGATATTAAGAAGTTAAAACAAACAGAAGGTCTATATTCAGCATGCATGATTATTCTTCGCTGAATACCTTTCCAGAGGATTATGCTTTCCACGAGTCAAATCAATTTTGACATTACAAATGGCTACATCCTCCTCTTTCAGTGTAACTCCACCACTCTTCTGTCAAATGATTTTACATATAAAATAATGGAATTCCTCATTGAAGAGCAAGAATCATAAGTATACTACATGCAGATGAGAAGGTTTAACAAGATTTAAGACCTGAGAACAAACAATATCTTGAGCAGTGACCTTCTTATAATTGTCCAGCATATCCTTTGGTACAGGATACTCATTACAAAACTGCAAAATAAAAGAGAAATCTCCTGAGCTTCAGCAAGACTAGATAATTATAATTGAATTGATACAAAAATGTTAATCACACAAGTATTTTAGGGTAATGTAAATTTAAATACAGCCATACAATAGTTTGCATGGAATTCGTGGCAAACAGCTTGAGAAAATATAACTAAATAATTAGGTAATTGCATCATGTAACCAATAATCGCAGTAAAACAATAGGTTCATACATGCCTGATACAAATTCCTCCTTCGAATGCGCAGGATCAACTCCCTGGCCTCCTTTAGTTCTTGATTTGGAGTTGTCTCAATAGTTTTAATTATTGTGTCATCCAGCTGCATTTTTAAGTAAATTGTTTTTTTATGAATCAAAAAACATTGTAAAAATGCTTTTAATACAAGTTTATTTGTAAGAAGCCCTCATAACCTTCCAGTACTCAGAAGGATTATGTATGTTAGACGAAATCCCCAAATAACTATTAGCGTGAACAAGTGCATCAACCACCATAAGCTCTATTGACTGGAAACATCAAGATGGGATTAGAAACCTTAAAAGCCAAGAAGGATAAGTTTATGGATGTCAAATACATGGGAAAAGGAAATAAAACAAAAGGCAGGGATCTACCTAAATGAGCAATTAAAATGATCCTCCTAATAAAATAACTACTTCATACCTTCACTTTTGGATGCGTATAAACTGTTCTATAAAGATCAGCACGGGTAGCAAACATTTTGTGGATGGTGAGGTCTAGCAAATTGCACAGCCAAAAGCAAGGGACAATTAGAAACACTATTGAATTAGAAAAACAGAAAGTTATTATGAAAAAAATGTTTGAGATATGACACTAACAGTCCTTAGCACGATAACAAATCTCATCATCCAAAACCCGCATTGTCTGCAATAACCTGTTCTAGGTAAATAACAGTTTAACATGTTAGGAGTGATATATAACCATTATTTAAGTTTACTTTCTAGCTAATAAAAATTATCAAACCACTGAAAGAAACAAATTATTTTAAAGAAATTCGTGAAACCTTTGAAATTCAAAGTTGCATCCTAGACCACAAGCTCGACAGTCACGGAGAAGATAATCAAATCTGCAAATCAATAGTTTCCGCAAAAGAGTTACAATATAGCAAAGTCAAATGCTCAGATACCCAAAGAATACATGAAACAGAGTATATACAAAATAATTATAAACGAGATTTGAGTGTTAAATTTTATCAAACTTACTTGTCAACATCAATTCCATTTCGGCCATTTGCAACAATATCATACAAGAAACTTTTCTCACTTGAGCTCTAAACCAACAAATAGGGAAAAAATTAAAAGAAAGAGGAGAAGTTGGTAACAAATACCTTTGGTAAGAACAAAATCATCCATCAAAACTAATAATAAATACACCTTGAGAATAGAAAATATAAAATAGAATAAATTAAAAACATTACCCTTGGAGGAGCATATTCAGAGCTTGCCAGTATCATCTCCTGCCAACATTAACCACCCATTAGGATGAAGATGCAAACCTCTTTCAACTTTCCATTTATCTGAGAGATGCAGTATGCTTCTTATGCAGAATAAGTGAACAACTATATTTCTATGTGAACATAAGCCAGCTTAATTGCTCTTTCAACTTAGTTAGGATATCCACACACAGGAAGAGGAGATGGGAAAATGGAAGCTAGACAACCTTCTAAACCTGTTTTGAAGATGTCCGGGCCAAACCTTGAACACACATTTCCTATTGAAGACTACCATTGAACAAAGAACTACTATTTGTTATCTGCACATTTATTGCATTTTATATATATTATGTTTCAAAGAAGTTCAGTGTTTCTAAGCTAGAAACAAAGTTGTTTCAACATCGACTAAGCACCTAATCTATTATACTGAGAACTTTGTCAATTAATTTATCTAAGACTTCATGAAGATAATGGTCAAGAAGTGATGCTCAGAATCTGAAGACACTTAATCTAATGCAGGAAAAAGATAATGGTAAATGCTAGCTTTACCTTGACTCTTCTTATCATTTGGGGGTCAACATCAATATGATGTTCATCAACAATATAATCAACCATATCCACTGACATTTGTTCATGTGACCTACAACATACAAAATATGACACATATTAAATGAATTATGATGACAATATAAATTTAAGACAAATCAGATAAAACTTAAATATCTTATTAAGGATTTTACAAGTGCAAACAGAAGAACAACTTTTCTCTAAACATTATGGGGGAAAAATACAGAGAAAACTGAAATAAATTAGATCATTAAATGCAAGAATTTATAAAAATGATAAAAATAAGATTACCAATCAGAACCACTGATAACTTGGGGAAGAAACTCGCGCTCAAACAAGTGGCTGAAAGGGCCATGTCCCACATCATGCAGAAGTCCTACAGAAATGATGGCATCCACGGTAAAATATATATATATATATATATATATATATATATATTGGATTAAAATCATCAGCAGTTCTAAGAAACATAAGATACCTGCAAGTTTCACTGTTCGAATATCAAATCTATCGATACCTAGCTCCAAGCCCTGCAAGATCACAAGCATAAATTAGCATCCTGTCAAAAAGACTTTTACCTTTAGAAGGGTAAAATATTTAACAAAATGTTATACTTGATAAGTTTTAAGCTTTTCCACACATTGATCGGCAAGCCAATACACGCCAAGAGAATGCTCAAATCTGGAATGCACAGCACCTGGATAAACCATGTTCGTAAAACCTGAAACATAAAACAAATTGATTTATTGGAGAGATCATACATACTGAATATTCAAAAGGGGATATCAAGCCATGCATGCATCAATGACATGACAGTGTTTGAAGCAGTTTTAAATATCACCTTTTACACCAATAGTCTTCCTCATACAGTTTACATAAAATGACAGAAACTACTTTGTAATTAAAAAAATAAACTTCATATCTTCTGAGATACCTAATGAATATTTCACATGATCCTCGTCATATTCCATTGCATCACAGGTGAATTTTTTATTGATAGAGATAGATTTATTAGTGCCAGTAGTTGGCAGGGAATCAAACAGTGGACCTCCTTGTGTTCGTTATGTCATAGCATAAATGCATAAAAAAGTATTTTTTTTTTTTAAGTTTCCATAAAACTCATTAAGTGCTTTCCTCTTAGGTCTTAGTAACATAATAGTGAAAATTCAGAAATATCTTTTCTTCTTTCATTAATGTACTATAAACTAGCATATATTAATTACCAAAAAAAAAAAATAAATCCACACACACATACACTAACAATTTTACATCATGAAGCAAAATCTGTGTAACAACAATCTTGTTGAAAAGCAAAAACAGTTTCACTCGTACCAAATTGTGAAGCTATACTCTTGAACATAATGTCATTTCAATATCAAAACCAAGCTATAATGAAAGTATAAATGAACTTCCAAAACTCTATTTTACTATATACATGCATGTTACTCTTTTACTGTAAGTAAAACTCATTAAAAGCACACAAGACTTTTCATGACACACGCATGAAAAATGAGTAATGATGACAAATAAAAGCATCTTCTTTTGGTATATTTTAAATTGAACTTAAGACAAGATCTCGGCATACTTTGTAGAATATATTTGAAACCCCAAAGCAGCAAAATAAACTTTCCCATGAAATTCCCCAGCTAGCAAAATAACATAAATGCTACAATAGTCGAACCTAGTAATTGGTAGTTTATTTACTCCATTTTATGCATTAACCTGATTTCAACCACTACAAAACAAACAGGCATGCCAGGGAAATGTTCAAAAAAAAAAATGTTCCACTATTGGTTTTAAAAAAATGGTCCACATCTAAAATTTTGGCCTCAATGTCAAGGTCTTTTGACTCACCACAACCGCAATTGCAGCCACATGAACCACATATGCCTATAATGTCCCGTAACATCAAGGATCGCAACAAAACTGCAACTGAGATGACTACAACTGAAAATCTCCACTCTCTAACCTAAGTTCCTTCATAAGATGCATAAATTCCAAGCATAAAGATTTCTATGCTATGTATCTCTACCATTTACAAAAAACAATTCAAGCATCTAAAAACAAACAAATCATTTTAAAGTTCATAGGGAAAATAAAAATGCAAAATGCCATGAAACATAGCCTAGAACAAGTAATTATGCAATGCAAATGTATTTAATTTCAAAGTAGCTTCTAAACCACTTTCTCTTATTAATTGGATTCAAGAAACGTGGAATTAACTCACCTAGTTGTTTCAACTCGCGAAGCCTGCAATAAAAAAAAAACACACAATTAACAAATAACCAAACAGAACAAGATACAGAAAAACAAAAAGTTCCAAACGTGCCTCTGAAACTGCTCAGTGTCAATGAACTTCAAACTGAGCTGCAAAACCGAACAATTACAAAAAAAATTGGCATATTCACTTTCTTTGTAGCTAAAAGAGAGTAAAATTCGGAAAAATGAAGAAAAAAAATGAATGGTTGGTGAAAAATACGGGATCGAGATAAATGTTGCCATGGACGTTGTCGTGAACGTGCTTGCAGAACCTTGGATCTTGTCCTGAAGCGACGTCATAGGATGGTGGCAACGAAGCGTCTCCGTTGCAATAGGCACCCATTATCTTTCTTTCTTAGCTATCAACAATACACACAAGCTTCAGGTTCTTCTCAACTCTCTCTACTCTAAAATTTAAATGCCAACCAATATATATATAGTGTGAGAAGAGTAAAGAAAATAATAATAAAATAAAAAACAAATTTGTTCCCAATAGTGGGACACGGTAATAAATCAATTTTGAAAGATAAAAAATACAAATGTAATTTCTGACTCTAAATATGAAAATAATATCATAAATTAATTTTATTGTTAAATTTGTGAGACTCTTTTATTATTAAATTCTAATGTTAAAAGATTAATTTGATAATAAATGATAAAATTTAAAAATTAATTTATTATTAAATTATTTAAAAAATTAATTTGTCATCTTTTTCATATTCAATAATTATATTTAAATTTTTATCTTTTAAAGACAAATTTATTAATATATTACACTTTCATGAATAAATTTAACCACTTACTCAAATAAAAAAGATTGTAATAGAAAATTAATATTTTTAATAA
>PYAF01002226.1:2618258-2654447 GCA_007407185.1 Glycine tomentella | reverse complement strand
GTGTGTAAACTTTATTACTAACATAATAATTTTCTGTAAAAAAACATTTATAATAAAAAAATCTCTAAATGCTTACGAATTAATTTAATTTTATAGATTATCAATCAATAATATAAATATGATTTTTAAGGGTGTTATTAGAAAAGTTAATAAAATTAACAAATATTAATTTATATTTTTTATTATCATGTTATTGCGTTATTGTTATTGGTACATAATATGAAGATAGTGCATAGACTGTTATTTAATGAATTTTATATTGGATGCATTAATAAATAATTAACTTTAAAAAGTTAATATAGTTTGGGTAAATTTTTACACAGTGGAAAAGTGACGAAAGAAAGTATTAGTTATTAGTTATTAGTAAAATTTAAGACTAATTCTTTTGAAAAATATGGTCGAGTTGACTCATGAACTAATCGTTTCTGAACTCATTAAGTTATTCCAAGTGTTTATAAAAAATAAAAAATAAAGTTATTCCAACTCAATGCGAATCTGCTATGCTTGCAGGTTAAGTCAACTTTTTTTTTTCTTTTTCTGAAACTCCCAATAAACTCCCAATAAAAGAAGGAAGACAACTAGCTAGGACTTGCTGAAACTATACTTTAATAATTGGAACAATTTTTCCCATGTGCGTTTTTACTGTTTACATAAATAACAACACTTGGTTGTCACACAATTTTTATTATTTTTATTAAAATTTAACACACCCATGCTTTAAAGTAAAGTGAAAAATATGTAACAAACATTATTATTCTTGAAATCATGTGTTTCATGAGTTTAATGCTTTATTTTGCAGCAAAAACCATTCTAATTCTCTTTCATTTTTTACTAACTGATTAATTTGATTAATTACTCGTTTATGGATTATAAGTAGAATTAGAAATGTCATTACAATACGGTAAAATTAACTTACACACACACACACCAAACTAATTAAGATTGCCCCAATCCAAGCGTTTCAGGATATGAACATATTGACATGTTGAGTGTTAAATCTTCCACCGCGTTACCATACTTTTTTTTTCTTAACCCAACTAGTTAACCCTCCCCTTTGACATGATTAAAAGAAAAATTAGCTGCGAAATATTAAATAATCTCTTCAACAAATAAAACGTACCTATACCTATGAATTTATTACATGTGCGGGTAAACTTTCCCTTCTGCACTTAAAAATTAAAATGCATAGAACTTGACCCTGTGAAAATTGGTGCAGAATCTGTCTTAAAATGATTCAGAAACCACAAAAAATGCTTTAAATAATAATTAGAAATTGATCCTGTGAAAATTGGTGCTACCTTATGAGATAATCAATCATGATCCTGTCGCTATGTCAAGCAGAGAAGTGACCGAGAAGAACCAAGTGGATAACATAAGGTAGCACTTAACGGGGTAGTTTATCTACTTCACCATTATCATCTCTCACTTACTCATTTCTAATTCTTCTAAATTATTTAAGCTCAAATTAATCCATTATATCATTAATTATACTGAATACATAATATGAGTTATACTTAGTAATTAATTCAAAAAATAATAATTAATTAATAAAAACAAATAAATGGAAATAAAAAACAATAACATATGCTTAATTTTTATTGCATGCATAAAAAGAAAACATAATAAGGACAACCCAATATATCAACATAACCAAAGTATAAAATAAAATAATATTAATAATAAACTCTGAAAATAATTTTACTTCTATTATTAATATTATTAGTGTTAATAGTGAAAAGAACTGAGGGGCTTAGCCCCGGTTGAACTTGAGAATGAATATATTTAACACTACAAGCACTCCAATCATGATAGTGGTTGACTTATATTCAAATTCAAGTCAGAAGAAGATAGGGACTATGTGCTTGCTAACGTGTCATACTTAATTTGTCAGAGATCTTTATTGCTGAAGGTTATGCCATAATTGTTTGACTTTGGAGATGAAGAATTAAGCAGGTTTCCAGTTTGGGTAAAGCTCAGGAACCTTCCTTTGGAGATGTGGAATCAATCTGTCCTTGGGAAAATTTTGGCCAAAATTGGTGATCCAATTCGAACTAACTATCTGACGGCGACAAAGGGCTCATTGTCCTTTGCCAGGGCCCTAGTTGAGGTTGATGCCTCTGAGGAGTTGGTTAGGTAAGTCACGATAAAAACATCTAAGGGGAAGACCTTGGTTCAACACATAGAGTATGAGACTCTCCCAGTATTTTGTAAGTACTGCAAAGTCATAGGTCACAATGGCACCAATTGTAAAGCGGTTGTTCCTTCAAAGTCGGATGAGGCCAAAGTTCCTGTGGACTTGTCACAGAAGCAATCCGGGGGGCACAAAGGGACTGGTAAGGAGACAACAAAGAGAAAGGTAGGAAACACTACTGACCACAATTCAGTGGTGAAGGAAAACATAGTGGTCAGTGAAGAGAAAGACTCTCGTGGCAAAGAGGGAGAGAAGGAAGTAATTAACCACCAATCTAGGGACAAAGGTCTTGTCCATTCGGACCACGACGATGAGCCTCACATAGCTGTTCATTCAGATGGAGCTATTGTGGGGACTAGTCTGGTTCGGACTCTGATTCTGAGGAAGATGTTGCCAGGAATAAGATTAGACAACAATCCAAAGACAGAGTGTTTATTGAGGCTGAGACTGGGCATGATTCTTCTCAAGAATAGTCAGCAGATGACTGGGAGGTTTATAGAAAGAAGAAAGAAGTTAGGAACCACAATCAAAGGGTGGAAGCAAGTATAAGGATAAGCCAGTCAAGTCAGGCAATGGGAAGAGCTACAAATCAAGCAAATCTTTTGATGGGAAGTTCTCTTCCCGGATAAAGCTATGATTCTTGCTTCCTGGAACGTTAGGGGCTTCAATATGCCCCTCAAGCACCGAGCGGTGCTTAGTTTTTTGAGGAGCAAAGAAGTGGATGTAGTAGCCTTACTAGAGACAAAATTGGATAGAGCCTTTCTCAGTAATCTAATGGCAAAGAAATTTCAAGGATGGTCCTATGCCCACAATTTAGCTAACCATAGTGTCGGCAGAATTATTGTTCTCTGGAGAGCTAACGGAGTTAGTGTGGATGTTGTGGCGATTGACCCCCAAGTTGTTCACTGCAACTTTGTTTGCAAAGTGACAAATGTCCAGGGTTCGGCCTCTTTCATATATGGCCTTCACTCCATTGCCTTGAGAAGGAATTTGTGGAGTTCTCTGCAGCAGTTTGCCCACTCGGTCAATGGTCCTTGGGTGATTACAAGAGACTTTAATTCTGTGTTGAGTCCGGAGGATAGGAAGAATGCTTCACCAATCACTGAGTATGAGATGAGTGATTTCAATAGATACTGCTCTAATTTGGGGGTGCAGCAATTGAGGGCAGTTGGAAATGATTTCACTTGGACTAATGACAAAGTTTGGAGCAGAATAGATAGGGCCTTATGTAATTCACAGTGGCTGGCTAATTTCAGATTCTCTTATGCTGTGGTGGAGGATTTCCTCTCTATTTCTGACCATGCAGCGGTGGTTGTTCACTTGAATTCAAATCTGTCCAGGGGCAAAACTATGTTCAGGTTCAATAATGCAACTGCAGATAGTAAAGACTTCATCCCAGCAGTAGCTTCAATTTGGTCTAAAGAGGTTCATGGGTGTAAGATGTACCAAATTTGCAGGAAGCTGAAGATGCTCAAGCCTATCTTAAAAGAGCTGTATCGAAAGAAGTTTGGGGACCTGGCAACCAGTATTGACAAGGCTGAGGCCGATTATTTTAGGAATCTGATTCAGGCTCAGGATTTTCCTAATAATCAGGATTGGTTGATTAATGTGGCTTCTTCTCGGGCTAGAGTTCTTCAGCTTCGATTGGCCGAATCCCGGAAGTTAGCTCAGTTAACAAAAAACAAATACTTGGTGGAGGCTGATAGGAATTCTAAATTCTTCTATTCCCTTATCAACAGGGACAGAAATGCTAAATTTATTCCTGCAATTATCAGAGAGGATGGTAGCACTACTAATTCCCAAAAGGAGATAGGGTCTAAGTTTGTTAACTTCTTCTCCTCCTTGCTAGGATCCTCGCAGAGAATAGATTTTCCTAATTCTAATGGTAGTTTAGTAGGAAACAAGGTATCTCCAGACCTATTCCTTGATCTGACCAGACCCGTTACAGCTGAGGAAGTGTGGAGTGTTGTGGCTCATTTGAACATCAATAAATCTCCCGGCCCTGATGGCTATAATGCCTGTTTCTTCAAGAAAGCCTGATCCATCATAGGAGGTGACGTGACTGCTACCGTGCAGGAGTTTTTTAACTCTGGACGGTTACTTAGACAGGTTAATCATGTTGTTATAGCATTAATCCCTAAATCTGAAACTGCTAGCAGAGTTACTCAATTTAGACCTATATCTTGGTGCAACATATTGTACAAAATCATTTCTAAGGTCATTGCTAACAGATTGAGGGCAGTCCTTGATAATATCATTGATCCGGCCCAAGTGGCTTTTGTGAAAGCTAGACGTATGGCAGATAACATTTTTCTGGTACAGGAGCTGATTAGAAAATATTCCAGGAAGAGAAACTCCCCTAGGTGCATGCTTAATGTGGACTTACACAAAGCTTATGAATCCATCTCTTGGGAATTCTTAAGGTGGATGCTTGATGCTTTGGGCTTTCCGGCTTTGTTTTCAAATTGGATTATGGAGTGCATCTCGACCACATCCTTCAGCATTTCGATGAATGACAGGATTTTTGGACATATTGCTGGTAAAAGGGGATTAAGACAGGGAGACCCTTTGTCTCCTTATCTCTTTGTAATCTGTCTGGAGTTCTTGTCTAAGGAGCTTAATGGGGGTGAAAAACAATTTGTTGTTTAACTTTCATCCCAGTTGTGCAGCTCTCAACATAACCCACCTGGCGTTTGCAGATGACTTGGTATTGTTTTCTAGAGGTGACTACTCTTCGGTAGCTACCATTTACAATAAGCTGATCAATTTTTGCAAGGTCTCGGGCTTATCCAAAAGTCATGACAAGTCAGCTATTTTTGCCTTCGGAGTGGATGATATAACTTTGGCGAACCTGTATGCCTTGACTGGGTTTCGGTCTGGTTCTTTCCCCATCTGTTACCTGGGTATCCCTTTGATGGCTTCTAGATTAAACGTTTGTTACTACTTCCCACTCCTCAACAGGATTGGCGGCCTCATCCAATGCTGGCATAGGAAGTCTTTGTCATATGCAGGCGGGCTGGAATTAATTAGAGGTGTTATAGGGGATATGCTGAATTTCTGGCTGGCTCTTTTTCCTCTTCCGGTGGCTGTAATTGATAGAATTGATGCATTCTGTCGGAATTTCTTGTGGGGAAAAGGAGAGTTGGGGAGGAAGAAGCCTCTTGTGGCTTGGAAAAAAGTGTGTGCTCCTAAGAAGGAAGGGGGGCTTGGGCTGCCTGTTTTGAAGGATTGGAATCGATCTCTTCTGGCTAAAGTGCTCGGGAATATAACTGCCATCAAAGAGACTCTATGGGTGGTGGGTTCAGCATTACTACTTAAAAGAAGGTTCGGCCTGGAATTATGTTTGCTCAAAATCAGATTCTGCACTGATAAAGAAGCTGTTTAGTATAAGGGATTAGCTGGTAGTCAAGGAAGGAAGCTCGGATCAGGCTGCTTCTTTACTGAGTTCATGGATGCAGCTAGGTAGGTTCAATGCTGAAGTTGCTTATAATTATTTCAGGGTTGAGACTCCTACAAAATTCTGGGCTAAGGTGGTGTGGAAGCCCTCAAACCCGCCTAAAGAGTCTTTCTCTCTCTGGTTAGCAGCCAACCAAAAGCTACTAACTTTGGATCGTGCACCCTGGCTCAATATAGGGTTAGCTTGTTGCTTTTGTAACCAGCATGAGGAATCCTGTGATCACCTGTTCTTCAAATGCAAAGTAATTCTTAGAGCCTGGGCAGTCATTAGAGACTAGGCAAATTTTCCCAGGAAGAACATCTCCCTTCGTGGTGTGCTGAACAACTTGGTTTATTACAGGGCAGATTTGGGTTTGAATGGAAAATTCAGGTGTCTGGCCTTAGCGACTACTGTCTTCTGCATTTGGAGTTGCCGAAACAGCATCCGGTTTGATCAGCATTCGTTTGTGGTGTCGGATCTAGTGGAAAAAAATTAAATTTAGGATCATTACATATGCTCACTTGACTCACTTGTACTAGCAAATGTATTTTTGCTTTTTGTTTCCCGGTGAGTATAGCCGATGTATTGCATTTGCTTTCTCTAGCAAGTGGTGTCTTTCATTAGCCTCTGTGGATGTTTTGTATAGTCAGGGGATGTCCTGAGTACTTGTAATTATTCTTTTGGTTTATATAATTTTTACATATTTTCCAAAAAAAAAAAAGAAGTAATAGCATATAATTGAGTTTGGGTTATACCAGATTGTGCTTTTTAGCTTTTTCACTACTTCATTCAACTGCTTTGACAAATTGTCTTCTGTTGTCGCCAATACGTATCTACAATGTACAATTTAAGCACCTCCTCTGCTTTTTGTCTATGCAAAAAACTTGTGAAGCATTGTGTTCTCCTCTATTCACGACGGTGTCTAGGGTACGCCAGTAAAACTGGTGCGTAAGATACGAAAGTAAATTGTGACCGTTGGATCAAAATTTTAAGATTTTTTGGTAACTGGAAACCGGTACCCAGAATAGTGTTTCGGTCATTCATTATTGTGCTTTGATTTTGCAACCATAGCAGAGGTTTGGTTTGATTACCGTTGTAACCTTCAATGTGACACTCTTTTTCATATTGTTATATTATATTTAGCTTTATACAAATGTAATATATTGACATTTTTTTATCTATAGGTTATTTCATAAAATACTAAAAGTAGTATTTTGATTTAACTTATTTAATATTTATTTCTTTTTATTTAGGAAATTAATATTTATTTCTTAGAAGAAGAAAACAACTTAAATTAAGTTTTGAAAAGAATTTTTTAAAAAGGTAATTCTTAATTAAACTAAAAATAAATAAAAGGCTAATTTTAAGAGTTTTTGTTTTCTATTTTCCTTGTTTTTGAATTTAAAATCTCAAAAGTCAAGAAACACAAAAAAAAAAAAAAAACTTGAAAATAACTTTTAAGCTTGAATTTTTCTTAGGTTTTAAAGCATGTGCAGATGTATTAAGATGTCACACAGAATTGGTACATATAGTCAAATGGAGTATATTGTTAGTAAATCAACTTCTATCGTATTGAACTAAGTTTATTCTCAATTTTTAATATGATATTATAATCTAATTTTAATATTAGATCACCTTGTAAATTTCATACTCTATTAATTCTTGGATGTAATGAAATATGTCAAGATCTCACGCTGACCAATATACTCGTCTAAAGAAATTATTAGAAAATTTGAGTAAAATTTTCAAGATAGTTTGTGAAATTATTTCCTTCATCTAACTATGAAAAGATTAATTCATCCTTAATTTTAATATTTTATGGAAATGAGTGAATAACAATAACAATAGAAGATATAATTAAATTAAAAAGAAAAAAAGGGAAGTCGTGGAGCATTACATGACTTCAAAGTCATGTAGCTCCACACGAATCCTAATAAAAAAGAAAAAAATGGAAAAAAATGGAAAAATTGAAAAAAAAATAGTAAAAAAAATTTGTAATTTTACAGATAAACTTATCAAATATTAGGGTGCAGTTAGCAATTATTTACTATATATACTTAAACGTCATAAGCACTGTCACGACTTTAAAGTCGTGAGGAGGGGAGCAGATAGAAAAAACAAAATAACTTCAAAATAATGAGGTGAAGATAGCAAAAAAAAAAAAACAAAACTATATGACTTTAATGAGGTGCGACGGATATGTGTTTCTTTCATTTGAATCATTGTAGTGAGTTGCTCATCATGCACAATAATTTCATCAATTATTGCAACATGTTCATCGGCTATTGAGACTTATTGGGTTACTGGTTCGTTAAAAATAGATAAAATTTGTATTTGACAAAAACGTTTTGAGTAGTTGGATTATGTTATCACCTTTAAGAAGTCTTCATCGTTTTTCAATTCTATTATGTCATATTTGATTATTTGTGAAGTATGTATTGCTTTTTTCAGACAATTTGGTAAATTACAAATTTTTGTCAATTTTGAATATCATTTTACTCTAGTATATGGTGCACCAAAACGTCCATTATTACTTTTAGACTTAAATTTAAATTGTGAGTTGTTAAATCAGTATCAGTTTTGTTGGTGAAACATCTATTATTTTTTTGAGAGACTTGGATAAATTGTAAACTGTTGTGAATTTCGAATAACATGTCCAACTAATAGGAGAAATAAAAAAGGTTGACCAATATGAACAATAATATGAACTAATATGGATGATAAAGAACGAGGTCAACCAAAGCGTTGCTTTATCGACAGAGTAGTGGGTCATTTAAAAATAGATGTTTTCACCATCCTGGAAGTTCTAGTCAAGTAATTTAATGTTCTATTTTTTTTAACTATTTATGTTATAAAGTTATATGCTTTAATTTAATCTTCATTTAATGAATTTTGTTAATTTCTTATTTTCTTTAATATACTATTTTCCATTTTTTGCTAATATTTTTTAAATATATTTTTAAATAAGTCATCAATAGTTAAAATAAATTATGTTATAATATTTTTTATCTCAGAATTTCATTATATTATAATTTTATAATAAACATGTTTATGTATTATAATATTGATTCTCAAAATGAAATTATTATTATGTGCAAGTACACATGTTAAATACTACTTAGAATTAATTTGTTCTTATTTATATTATTTAATTTTATTATTTTCAAATTAAATTATTTTTAATAATAAACATGTATTTTTTGGTAAATAAAATTGCTACATGTCTCTACTTATGATTGAAATACTCCATAACCTCCTCAATTTTTTTTTTTGTTTTTGGTACCTTGCTCCTAATAATAATATATATTTAATTTTGCTGGAAAAAATGATAATATTGTTTATTTATATCTTCTATTGTTATTGTTATTCACTCATTTCCATAAATATTAAAATTAAGGATGAATTAATTTTCATAGTTAGGTGAAGGAAATAATTTCACAAACTATCTTGAAAATTTTACTCAAGTTTTCTAATAATTTGTTTAGACGTATATTGGTCAGCGTGAGATCTTTACATATTTCGTTACATCCAACAATGAATAAAGTATGAAATTTACGGGTGATGTAATATTAAATTAGATTATAATACCATATTAAAAATTGAGAATAAACTTAGTCCAATATGATAGAAGTTAATTTACTAACAATATACTCCATTTGACTATATATACCAATTCTATGTGACATCTTAATACATATGTACCTGCTTTAAAACCTAAGAAAATTTCAAAAGAAAATTTCAAGCTTAAAAGTTATTTTCAAGTTTAAATTTTTTTGTGTTTCTTGACTTTTGAGATTTTAAATTCAAAAACAAGGAAAATAGAAAACAAAAACTCTTAAAATTAGCCTTTTATTTATTTTTAGTTTAGTTAAGAATTACCTTTTTAAAAAATTCTTTTCAAAACTTAATTTAAGTTGTTTTCTTCTTCTAAGAAATAAATATTAATTTCCTATATAAAACGAAAAATATTAAATAAGTTAAATCAAAATACTACTTTTAGTACTTTATGAAATAACCTATAGATAAAAAAAGTCAATATATTACATTTGTATAAAGCTAAATATAATATAACAATATGAAAAAGAGTGTCAGATTGAAAGGTACAACGGTAATCAAACCAAACCTTTGCTACGACTGCAAAATCAAAGCACATTAATAAATGACTGAAACCCTATTCTGGATATCGATTTTCAAGTTACTAAAAAATCTTAAAATTTTGATCCAACGGTCACGATTTACTTTCGTATCTTACGCACCAGTTTTATTGGCGTACCCTAGACACCGTCTCTATTCATAGGGTAGTAAATTTAATGGGCTCAGTATTGGGTTGCTTGTCTTCAAAACTTGCTCAATTGACAATTTGCTTATTGACAGAGAGTGAAGGGTTGCTGGTACGTATAGAGAAGAACTAGGTGCCATGCCAGCTACTTTGATCTAGTCATTCAGCTGAAAAATTGCTATTGAGGCAATGTTCCTTTTTCGACTTATTTATTTATTTATTTATTTATTTGTATCATCTTATTGTATGGTTATTTTTCTGAATGATGAGGATTTGGGTCATTGGTCCATTACAGTTTTTGCAAATTTTTTTGTATTGGACTCAGCTGGCTCATTTTGATTTTTTTTTTCTCATTCTTTTTGCTAGATACCCATAGATTTTAGATATCTGCTTAAACGAATACCCATGACAAATTTTCATCCAACAAGACAGATGACAAGGGCTACTACCTGTGTCTATCCCGTCCCCATTGTCATCCCCATTAAATCTTTTAAAATTTTTGTACCAAATTTTAAGAATACTTTTACCAACCATATTTAATTAATAGCTCTATCATTCATTCATTAATAATATTTCATTTCGATATATGACAGTTTCACGGTTCTTTCAAAATAATCATTTTAAACAAGGTTCTTTTCCAAATTATTAGCAAGTATATTTAGGGTATGTTTGTGAATAAGAATCAATATCAACTTGTGGGTGCTCTTGAGTGAAAATCTGTATGCATGTGAGATTGAATGAATCTGTTATGGATGATGGTGTATCATAGGTTGAAGAGGAAAGGTGTGCTCGCAAGAGAACTGATGAGAACAAGGTGACCCAACTTTACTGGAAAATAATTGGATCATTCCAATGCAAGATATGACACAACTTTCGGTAGAATAAACTACAAACATAAAATGTTTCATAGAGAGACCAAAAAATAATGTAGGATTTCCTACAACATATGCTCATCCATTTTTTTGCTAAAGACCTCACTCGGAGGAGACATTAAAATAAGTAAAACAAAAAAAATCCCGGATACATAGTTACACACCTCAACAGGTTGGCAATACCTCAAAAAGCACAAGCAAATGAACAACGACTACACATCCTTAAAAAAATTAAATATTTTTTATCTAATTTTTTCTTCCCTTATTTCTTTTGTTTGAAACTACAACCCATCCATCATCTGCTTCACCTGAAACCTTTGGTAGAGGCTCATTTACTGGCCTGTTCACTGAATTCATGATTGAATCAGATGTTGAAATCTCCAGATTCATGTTTGAAGAATTATCATCCAAAAACATTTTTTCATCATTATCACCATCTTCATCTGAATCGTCTTCGTTTACAATCTAACACAAAAATGTGTCTAACATTATACTACGTTCAAACTCAAGTGGAAGATCATCCAATTGTTACTTGGGTCATAAAAAGGGGCAATGCGTATAACAACTAAACATGTAGTCTCAGCCCATATCTTAGGAGATCAACAGACAAGTTGTTCACATTTTTCCCCGGGGGGGGGGGGGGGCTTACAAAGGAGGTTTAACAACTAGTGTATAGAGTAGGAAGGAAATTGTAGGCAATAAAGGAAGTGAGGTTAAGAGCAGGGATAGTTTTTGCCTTATTTCGAATATAGAGAAATGTAATAACTCTAGATTTATTTGCATTTTGTGAATATATTCCATAATTCCAACTTCTATGCCATGGAACAAGGAATGAAACAGAAATACTAGAAGTACCCAAATAAGTGTAAAACTTACTCCACAAGATCTTGTTGCACACTTATAGAATAGGAGATGCCAAAATCACATGTCACATCAAATAATAACTTAATGTTCATCCCTCTTTTAAAATACCCCATCCTATAGAAATGGAAAAACCAAAGAGGATATTTACTTGCACTTTTTTTTCCTTCTGTTTTCACTTTATAATTACAAACATGTCACCTTGTTTCTGTTTTCTATTTTCAAAGATTTGTACAGGAAACACTAAAAACAACTTCTTTTTTTTTTTTTGTTTTCTCCATTTCTTGTACAAATCTTTGAAAACAGAAAACAGATAAACAAGGTGACATTTTTGTAATTAAAAAGTGAAAACAGGAAACAAAAGTGCAAGTAAACGACCCCTAAATTGATCTTATATATAACCCTGTAAATTTGATATTATGAATCTAATCTGATATTAGAAAACAGTAAAGTTCCATTCTGAGCATATCATGGATATAGGTTACCTGTGTTACATGAGGAAAAGTAGCTTGCTCAAGATTGGCTTTCCTGAGATCTTCAAAAGTACTAAAATTACCTTCTAAGAATTCTTCATGCATAACCATTAGTTTTTCAGCTACCTACATAATCATGAACATGGATACAAAAAATAAGAACAGGTGAACATTGCAAAACATACATGTATAAAAACCAAGTCACTAACAATGCAATATAGTAAAGAATGATTTATCTAACCTTTTACTAATGTATATACTAATGCAACAATTTGAGGCCAACAAATTCCAAAAGAAAATTGATACCTCTTCAACGCTGCCATCCTCTACCTCTACATTGAGAGAAATCATACCTTGATCCAGTATGTCTTCTAAGTCATCAATATAAAGTGGCTCTGGGCAGCAACAATCAAAAGAATAAATAAAAAATAAAAAAAGAGTTTCCAATTTGTAGCAACTGGCTAGTGTTTGAAGCAAGAGTGGGGAAACTTAAGCGAAAGCAACTTGTTGTGTTAATTTGGTAATTGGTATACCTTTGGATTGAGTGAACCAGGTAAGAATGTCACCGGCAAGTTGATCAGCTTTAAGACGGGACTCGCGGCCGCCCCATTCATTCTCAACAGCCGATCGAAGAGCCGACCAGCGAGATAAAACTAAACAAATCCCTTCATTGAAAACCCCTACAGACTGTCCTAGTAGCCGTCGTGAACCGTCCATAATCACTTTGTCTATCCCTGCTTCAATGTGTCACCAGAACACAATAAACCCTTTTTTTCCCAAAGGGACCTGCATCAAGCATGCCCCATTGATGAAGCCATACTTATATAGTAAATATGAAAAACCCACATATTTGTGAAAGTAGTGTGTGCATCAGCACATTGCACAGTACTATTTTTTGCAGATAAAATTAAAGTTTACGATACAGCAATATTATTTAAAGATAAATAACGTCTAAAGAATATATATATATATATATATATATATATATATATATATGTATGTATGTATGTATCTTCTTAATCAAGTTGTTTAATTTAAAAATTAAACAAAAAATTAGAGAATCATTGTAAATGCAGATCATTTAACAGCAAAAGAGAAAAACAGAACTTAACCTTAAGTCGCTCACGACGCACGTTGAGGAAGAACGGGTTGAAATTGGGGATTCGAACTTGCGATTGATTAGGGATTAGGGACTAGGGGTTTAGGATTCCGGATTCATTCGAGAGAACTGAGAAGCAGAACTACGTCTTGGTTTGGGCCTAGATTTAAGGTTGTGTTTGTGTACCGTACGTGTTGCAATAAAACTTGGAAATTGTTCTATGCACCTCATAATTTTATATTCCCACATTACCCTTCTCCACCACTGCCTCACCCCTTTGATTCATTGCTTCTCCATCTCTTGGGCGCGCAATAGCTCCCCAACCTCTCTGTTTTTGCCGGTATCAGCACCAAGATCATTGAAGTGAAGCTCACCGATGAAGACCCAGAGACCCCAACGCTCACTGGCACATTACAGGATTGGTGATCCAGAACATTACAAAATCGTTCATTCGTGCAAATGTATTCCATAATGCTTATTCCGAATACATTTTCAGAATACATATATTATTCTGGATCAATGCATCCTTATACATGTATTTTGAAAATGTGTTATGGAATGTTTGTTCCTTAATATATCAATATATATTACGGAACAAGTATTCTAAATTGCATTTATGGAACACCTATATATTATGGATCAATGATACTAGGAAACACCAAACACCAAAAACATTGCACACAACCCCTCACCTTTAACTGTTAAGTCGTATCAACAACGGCTATCGTGGTGCCACCTTCACAGGAGGTTACGAGGTGGCTATCATCATTGAGCAATGAATGGCGGAGGTGTGACGAGTTGCTATTATGAACAATGAGCGACACAAGAGGAAGAGAGTAGGGTGTGGCGTAAGAGAAACAAAGACAGATACTAGGGTGTTGGAGTAAGACTAATAAAAGGGCATATTAGTCCATTTAAGGTCATTATTATTTCATTGGGCTGCACTAAGGAAACAATGGAGTCCATACAGCAATTGGCTAAAACTACTCTACACTTGTGTCCCTTTTTGTTTTAAAGGCTACGCTACATATATTTTTTATTTGTTATATTAGTCTAGACCAGCTTAGTTTAGGTCCATTTTATTTTTCTTCCGCTAATAAAGTGTTTGAAATGTTAACAATACTCACTCTAACATTTTTTTAAAGAATTTATTGAAATCTATTGATTTTTTTTTTGAGGTTTTATTTTCTCTCTCATAATTTATATTATATTAGAAGAAAAACTATTAAAATTAATAAATTTTAATCAATCATATAAAGAATCTTTGTGGGAAAATGTAAGAGAGAATGCAATTAGCATTCCTAGTAAAGTGGTTATCATCTTTCTGTCTTAATTAAAATGTTTTAAAGATTATACTGGAGTTGTCACATGAGATACTTAATCATATGATTTATATGACACTCTATGATGAAGTGGATAACATATATAAACGAGAGAGGCTAAGAACCACAAACTGAATCAGCTTCAGTTGCAAAAACATGGTGGTTTTAAAGTCCACTTCACCACTCTCATCTCTCACTTCCCACTTCTTGAACCTCTCTTCCTCCTCCTCCAAATTCACCTCCCCACAACACTCTCTCCGCCACCACCACCATGCTCACCCCACCACCACGAGACTCACTTCAAGCGTTGCACAGTTCACTATTAAAGCCTACATGGAGAACCCCAACACGTTAGGCAGTTTCGCCAACAGGGTCATTGGTGCACTCCCCGTGGTGGGACTCATTGCCAGGATTCTCAGTGATGAAGGTGGCGTTGGAGATGACCTCGTTGATTTTGCTGAGTTCAGAAGGCGCGTTGGAAAGAAGTGCTCCCAAGCTGATTCCTCTGCCTTTTATGAGTTCCAAGATCGACGAGGAAGGGTCAGTAATCATTCATTCATTTTCCTAACACCCATTAATCAAATTTATGAGCTTCATTGCATGGTCATGTCAAAATTCTATCCTTGTAACCTCAAACTTATATGCAGTTTTAGATGTTTAATGTTTTAATGTTTGTTTTTTCAATCAGAATTAGAATTTCACTTGGAGCTATGGTCATGTTTAACGCAGACCTTTATTATGTGGATTATCGAGCAGAAACTTCAATTCTGTTTAGAGAATAACACCAAAGTTACTTAAACAATTGTGTTTATGTTTTTTCTTTTAATTAATTAATCTCGGGTTTTGTGTTTAAACTTAACAAGGTTGATTTCATGCTCAAAAACTCAATCTCTATGAGTTTAAAATTGATGGAGATGGGTGATGACATGTTTAATTGTGGTCAAACTTCAATTTGAATGTTAATAGGTTGATTTATCTCTGTGTGTGTGTGTGTGTGTTATGCTTTCGCTATTATTTTCATTGTTTTGTGGCAACAGTTGGTTTTGGTGTGCTAAAGGGTAATGAATGTGTGACTTAATGTTGGTGTGTTGTGGATAGGCAGGGGATCCTCTTTATGTTCTGTTATGCTGTTGGCTAGCAGCCATTGGTGCTGGTCTTCTCAAAACCGAGGATATTCTGGAAGGGGTGGCTCGGCTCCGGATCTCCAATGACATTGAATTTGAGGAGCAGAGTTTCATGGCTTTGATGAATGAGTCAAAGGAGGTTGGTTGCTCTCTATCTCACTATCTACCATTTATACTAAATTTGAGTTTATACATCTTTGAAAGCTATCCAGTTTTAGTATTATGTTGCATTTGAACGGGAACTCTCATCAGTTTTCATCAAGCGACTGATTCATTCCAAAATTGTTGTCTAAATTTTTACTCTATAAACACTAAATACTGTTGTTCATGTACTTGTTGACTTAAGGAAGTTACAGAAAATAATTAGATTCAAAGCTTTACATAAGGCTTGTCTATCATTGTTCTCTTGTTTGGGGAATCATTTAACTTGTGTTACATTACCAAAGATAACCTTTCTCTTGCCTAAATCTAAATCATCCTCTCTCCGAAGACAGTTTTCTATCACAGCAGCTTACTGCAATGGCAAAAAACTTTGCTAAACCCTCATGTGTCATTCTCCCAGATATATTTTCATTCATTTTGTATTGAGAGAAGTGATACATGTTATCAAGTGGATATAATAGGAAAAACAATTCCAAAATATAGGGATGATATTCTTGCTGTGTGTCACTATTGCTCCACCTTTTTACGCTTGGTGCTTTGATTATACTGAAAATAAGTTTTATCTATATGACACTACCCTAGTACCCTAACAACTCAAAAAAATTATGTTCAACACTGTAGAGACGGGCAAGGCAAAACGCTGATCCTCCTGCTGTCGCAATGGAGATTCGAGCTGGGAAGGCTCTTGATGCTATCTATGTGTGTTGCTTTGGAAAGGACTCCATAGAGGAAGACGACGAGAGACTGCTGACTGCAATACTTGGTGCTGTTTTCCCGTCAGTTCAGCGCAAAGAGATCCAGCGCCTTGTCAAAGATAAGGCAGAGAAAGTAGCAGCAGGAGTTGATGAGGAATATGTTTCAGAACTCAAGCCTCTATCGAAAGAAGCTGTGGAAATACAAATGAAAGACCTTCAGTTCCTTCAACAAAATAGTGAGACTTAACTAGGTGAAACCTGTGGTTTCCACTGCATAGTGATGCATTGAATGAAATTATATTTTGCAAACTAAAGTTGCTTTAGCCTTTAGGCTACTCACAGAAAAAAGATAGTCATCTTATATCATACTCTATTATTTTTCAGATACATATTGAAATGTGGGGTCATGACTTTTTTGAAAATGCAGAAATTTCATGTAATTACTGTTAGCAGTATAAATGGACAAGGTAGTAAATCATGTCTCTAATGCATTTTTTATTTATTTAAACTCTTGAAGTGATCTAGTTCTTTCCTTCATCTCCACTCTTGAAATGAAGAACCCAATTGTTTCACCTCAGGAAAAAAGAGCCTTCTTGTATCAATGTATTGTGCTAAGTATGCAGCTAAAAAGCCTCTTATTGGAGATCATTAAGTTGAAAAAATAGCACAAGATCTAAATTGATTTTTTTTTTTAATTATATAAGGTGTTTATTCAATAGTTAATTAATGAAAATAAGAAGAAAAAAAATTAATGTCTGTATATAATTTTATACTATTATATGTTTTCATAACTATAAAAGAAGGTTATATATAGAGAGAGAGAGAGTACAGCTCCTTCCCTTAAAAAAAAACGAGTACGGCTCCTCCTGTAAAAATACTAAGAGATTAATTAAACAACAAATAAATCAATAAAGATATGAATTATCACTTTCTAAAATATCTCAATTTACTCATCACCAACCACATGATTGGTGTTATCACCACCTTGACCACTGATGCACTCATCACCACAATTGTTGCATCCATCACCGTCATTATCAATCATCACCACTGTCGTCAATCGCCATCACCTTTGCTTTCATGACCTTCGTTATTGTTGCTACAATCACCCTTACCACTGTTGTAACCATCATCATGATCGTTGTTGCCACCACCACCTGCCATCAATTGCAGCACCATCATCGTCAACAAACACCACCTTTGCTGTCATGACCATCGACATTGTCGTCGTCGCTATCGTCACCACCGCCACATCCATGATCGTCGGCGGCAGTGGTGGTGGGGTCAACGACGATGAGATGGTCATGGCAGAGGTGGTGGCGGTTGATGATAGTAGTGATGTGTTACTGATAATTGAGATATTTTAAGATATGATTTGTTTGATAAATCTTTTACAAATTTAATAGTTATATTAAATTTTAATTTTAATTTTTAAATATTCTAATATCAACCATTTATTATTTTAATCATGATCTAATGATTGTTATTTATAGTTCTCATGTATTCACACGAGTCATATTCTCTCTCTCTCTCTCTCTCTCTCTCTATATATATATATATATATATATATATATATATATATATATAGGCTATGCTTAACAAAGCTAGTTGAAAGCTGAAAAAATTACAAATGTTTGATAAAACAATACGTTGAATTAACTTAAAAGTGTAAAATGATAGAAAGTTATTTCAAGTGTATATATATATGTGTGTGTGTGTGTGTATAACTTATCATATAAGAATAACTATCTTATGTGAGAATAACAAAATGATCAATTTCAACAATTATATTAAATTGAAAGACCAAAATTAAAATATTTTAAATTCAAATAAAACTTTATTTAACCATAACTTTTTTAAAAGATTTAACAAAACAAAAAATTAAATATCTTAAAATTTAATTTATCTTATTCTAAAATACCCCAAACTTATTAGGAATATGACCATCATCATTCCTGTCACAACTGCCATGGCCGTTACCACAACAATCATAAGGAGTACATGATTATATATTTATATGTATGGTTTGCTAGACAATTTGTTCGTCAATTTTCTATCACTTATTTTTTAACTGTGCCTACTTTATTTCCTTGCACTACAAGTAGAAGTACATTCAAATTCGGAAAACAAAAGAGCAATACATGGATCATGGAGAGTGTTCCTTAATATGGTTTGCTAGACAATTTGTTCGTCAATTTTCTATCACTTATTTTTTAACCGTGCCTACTTATTTCCTGTTGGGTATCTCGGACCCTCAAATATCAAATTGCGGAAGCGGAAAAATCTAAATGGGAGCGAGAGAGAAAATCATAATTTATTTTACATGAGAAAACCTTCCTCAATGTGAAAAAAGGAAAAACTCGCTGGACCTAGTCCAGTATCAAAATCCACTATAACAAATCACAGTTACAATGAATCAAACACACCAATGTGGTGGTACACTCAACCTCTCCAACAATGGTGATCACTCAAACGCTCACGGTGTTTCACTCTAAGCTCTCAAATATGCAGGCGTCACTTGAGACTCTCAATTTCTGTGTGTTTTTGCCTCCACCCTTACTCATCTATTTATAGGATGAATTAGGTTTACAATGGGTTGGGCCTAAGTCATCAAATATTATTTGATTTGGTCAATCAAATAAAAACAGAATCAAATAAAAACGGAAAGTGTCAAAAACGGAAATTATCCAACATTTCCTTGCACTACAAGTAGAAGTACATTCAAATTCGGAAAACACAAGAACAATACATGGATCATGGAGAGTGTTCCTTAAACTTTTATTTCTGAGATCAATTAAACGAGTTCAAATTCAACAAAGCAAGTACATTACATAATCAGAGTGCCTTCTATATCTTTTTTTGCTCATATCCATTGGCCTTAAATTAGAAGATTCAAAGGCCACATTGACACACTACTTCATCGGTATTGGCTAGCAAGTTGACCCTCCTTCACAATGTAGTTTTGTTCTGGAAAGTCTTCACCCTTGAAGTGCCTATCAAGCATGTCTTTGACACCAGCAGCATAACGTAACTGAAAAACAAGTTTGGTTTAGTATTAATTAATTAGTGTTCCACCAAGTGAAAGAACTTAGACACAAAAAGCTAAGCTAATGAATAATGATCTAGAAACTTAATGAAAATACCTGTGCATCAATGGTGGTACCAGAAATATGAGGAGTCATGGCATGGTTTGGCATGTAGCGCCATGGATGATCCTTTGGAGCTGGTTGTGGGAACCAAACATCACCACTATAACCTATAGAAATAAGAGATTGGAAAGAGAATGAAAAAAAAAATAGCAATTGCAACTTAAAAAGGAATAGTAACAATAACAAAAGAAAGGATCATAAAATAAGTAAAGTTAATTACTGGTAAAGAAATGAATAGTTGATAACTTGATAGTATCATGTACACATGCTTCATAAATTATGAATGTGTCAGAATATTATCGCTTGATCTTCTCACCATCTATCGAGATTACTTATTTTACTCCTATTCATTTTAGAGAGACCAAATCCAAAAATTTAAGCAGATTGGTGAAAGCACATGAATGATTTTAATATCTTAACAAAATTACGGTATTACTACATTAGTTCAATAATAGTTTCATGTTTTGCTGCTGGAAACACAAACATTTTTGTCATCTGGTTTTAGAATTACCTGCAACGTGGCCACTGGAGCAAGCATCAGCAATTGCTTGAGTGTCCGCAATTGCCCCTCTAGCATTGTTAACAATCAAGACACCTTTCTTGCACTTAGCAATTCTATTTTTGTCAAACAATCCCCTGAATCACAGAAATCTTTGGTTAGTACTCATCTCTGAAACATGATCAAACAATTTATTCCTTGTGATATGAATAATACTGATAATGCACTTCTCATAATAATAGTTTTGAAAATTATAAGTGGCTTGAGATTTCAAGTGTAAAATCATTTTTCTGATTGACTGAGATGTTAAATTTAAAATTATACCTTGTCTGCTCAGTGAGAGGGGTGTTGATAACAATCACATCACACTTTGGAAGCATTGCATCAAGGTCCTCCTCAAATTTTGCTCCAATCTCTTTCTCTAATTCAGGATCTATCCTCAGTCGATCAAAATACAGAAGATTACAGTTAAAAGGTTTCAACCTCTGGAGCAAAAGTTTCCCAATTCGTCCCGCACCAACGGTTCCTACTGTCTTTCCTTCAAGATCATAAGCTCTATGTGCAATGCCAGCAACATTCCATTCCCCATTAACAGCCTGATGGTACCCTGGCAAGAAATTCCTCATTAGAATGAGGATTCTCATGAGTTCGTCCTCCGCAACCGACACAACATTGCTTCCTGTGACCTCTGCCACAGTTAAACCAGCAGCAGCTGCAGCTTTGAGATCAACATGATCAGAACCAATGCCAGCAGTCAAAAGCAGCTCCAAATTTTTGGCTTTCTTAATTCTTTCTGCGGTGACATAGGCGGGGTGGAATGGAGTAGATATGATGACATGTGCATCTGGAATGTGTTTCTCAAGTTCTGCAGCAGAACATCAAATTCCCTTGAGTTCAAGCAATTAAAATCTTGAAGGGACAAACACATTTGCATTCCATGATATTATAGTGTTGATTACTCTGATACCATGTTTGATAGAAATTATTACATGATTCGAGACCAGGTCCCAACCAATTTTCACATAACACGTAACCTCATTTTTCAATTTACGGTACGAAAAGGAGTTAATAACATGTCAATTGTCATATGAAATTATCTTAATTTTAGAGACTAACGTGACAATGTTTGAGTCTAATTTCACAATGTTGTACACTTTTAGAGATCAAATCATCAAAATAATAGTTTACTCAAACTTGAATTAAGTTGGCAAGATACTAAGTACTAACCAGAATCAGGTCCTTCTTTGTCATCAGTGACAATGTATTGATGACCCTGTGATTCCAGCCACTCACGTATTCCCAATGCACCTTCAACACATCCAACAAAATTTGGATTCAATTTAGCATACTCATTCCCTTTGTAGAACACCCCCACAATCTTCTTCTTTTCACCTGAGGCCTGTTCTCAATCATAGGGGAAAAAAATAAAAATGAATCACGGTTATCATGCATAAAGAAAGTTTTGAAGAATTAAATATTAATCATGGTGAGGTGTACAAATAATTAAATAATTTAGTAACACACATTTATTGAGGGTGTATGGTTATGGTTGTGTGTGGTAACAACTGTTTCGTGTGTTGTTGTCTGGACTTCGACTAGGTGAGGTTGTGCTAGTGTGGGATCACTCATTTTGAGGGTGAAGTTTGATTAGGATATAGCAATAAAAATGATACAACAGAGAAACTAAGAGTAGTAGCTAGTGAAATATTTGTTATTGGAGTCTGAGTGTTGGAGAGGGAGTGTGTTATATAGAAAAATGGGGTTGCTGGATTATGACACGTACATGTGAAATGGTGAGTAGGCCTTTGCATGATGAACATGTTTCAGTTTGGCCCCAGTTAAATACATCAGAAAAATTAAAATAGATGACATAAATAATGACAGACAAATGAGAATAATATATTTTTTAATACATTTTTTGCTGAGTGAAATTTGATTAAGAAGTATAAAATTATGGGAATTCAACTCTTTATTTAATGATTCCCTGACTTTTAAATCCCTTGGTTTGGTGCCTGCAGCCTTCCCTGGACAGATGAGAATAATAATAGGGTCAGTTTTTGGTGCCTTTCGATATTAGAAGGGTCATAGGCAGCATGGTTCTTGTTGGGGTATCGAAAATAAAATACATTAATTTTAATCTCTTTCTTTTGTTTTGTTTTTAACAAATTGTACACAAAATAGTGTTTTCATTATTTCATCTCTTTAAAATCCTTAAAATTAGGAAAGAGATTAAAAACAAAGTAACAGTTTTATAAATTTAAAATAAAAACAGACATGGATCAAAAAGTGAGACTGTAAACACTTGCCATGCGGTGGTAAAAAATTTGACCATATCATTATCTAATGTTACAGTAAGTCCCACTATTTATTATTTTAAATTTCAATTATTTATCATAAAAAATTCAATTTTAAAATAAAATATATCGCATTAATAATTTTTTATTTATAAAAAAAGCACTAACATATGTACATCAGTAAAGTTACTGAAGAAAATCCATAGGAACACAAGTGACAAGTTTGATGACAGGGGAAGTCCACCAGGCGTAGTTCCGATGTAAAGCAAAACGAATCAGAAACGCACATCACAACACAAAGAGAGAGAAACTTTGGCATCCCGTGATCGTGATGGATCACGTATACAAGACAGAGAAAGTACAACAAAAACTTCACAGGACCAAATCCCAGAAGAAATGTTAAGTTAAACTAATATAATTGATAACAAAAAATCATGAATTTGAGAAAATAATATTGTTTTTAAGAGAGACTTTTATAAAAAATAAACATGCAATTAATTTGTAACATTTGATTGGGATTACATGAAGGTTTCTGGTGAAGGTGGAGGATGAGGCAATCAGAGAGCGAATCGCAGAGGAAGCAGCACGTTTCATCATGGCCATGATGATTTATCTATGCAAATAATTTCAGTAATTAAAACAAAATCGAAAATTGTAATTAGAGAGAAGAGTAGAGTAATTAAGGTGAGGTTTATAATAAGAAAATATTGGGAGACGGAAGAATAGAAAAGTGAGAGCATACCTGGCTTCGCTGGCTTAAGAAGGGATGAAGTAAGTCGCAGTTGTGTCTATCTGTCCAATTTGTTCACTACTTCTTCACTAGTATTTATACACATGTGCCTTTCAATTCTCACGTCCCACTCTCTTATTTGACTTTTATTTGGCTTTAATTCTAGTACTCAACCTCGTAAGCACCATCTTATCCAGTTTCCTAATTTCAAATTTAATTTAAATATACAACTATTATATATATATTGACAAATAATGAAGTGAAAATATTCTAATCAAAGTGGAGATGAAATTACCATGAGTCCATGACCAAGGCGGAATTGGAATTATATGACTGAGGTTGAATTGAAATTACTCCCTTTACTCTTAAATATATTAAAAAATGTTACGTCAATTAAGAAAGTTAATTAGTTATATTTAATTTATATCAATTTTAAGTAATTTTTTAAATTTATCCTCTATTGGAAGTTAGTATCAAGAATAAAAGAGTTATTGAAATTAGCACAATAAAATAAAAGGTATAATAATGATATTAAATAAAATAAAGTTTGTTGAATTTTTTTAAAAAAATTTGAGAAAAAAAATATTTTTTTTCTTATATATGATACTAGAGGAAGTATTATAGTGGAGATCAAGTTGATAATACTCTATCTAAGGTGGAGTTGAAATTAGGGTTGTGCGCAATTATTTTTTTTTGAAAAAAACTCAACCAAATCAAACTATTTTCTAGAAACAAATCGAATAATTTTTATATTACGAACATGTTCAACCAACTCAGCAAAAATCTCTTTAATTAAAAAACAAATTGATTTCACTCAGTTTAATTATCCATTTCACACTCATATGATTTGATGTATTTTTTTTAAAAAAAAAAAAATCTAAACGGATCTGTTTTTATAAAGTGATTTGGTTGGATTTGATTTTTTTTTTCTTCTCAAAATCCTAACACATTAGTGTAACAATGCCTAAAGAATTTAGTAGCAAAACAGACGGCATAGTTGTGTGTTGGGAAAGTATCCCAATTTGCAAATGCATGATCTAAGGAGGCTCCATTCCTTGCCGACCAATCGGCACATTCATTGGCTTCACGATATGTATGCTGGAAAGTAAGGTTCAAAGTAATGCATACCTTTTTAAAAGTTTACCTTTCTACCTTTCTAACCAGTTAGCCTCCCATTAATCTTGTCAACAACATAAGCAAAATTCACTTTTTTTAACCCTTCCTACATAGTCTTTATAGACATTTTGTTCGTTAATTTTCATTCCTCACATAACAAGTAGTACATTCAAATTCGAAAAAACCAAGATCAATACATGGAACATGGAAAGTGTTCCTTACAATTTTATTTCTGAGATCAATTAAACGAGTTCAAATTCAACAAAGCAAGTACATTATATAACTAGAGTGCCCTCTATATTGATCTTTATTTGCTCATCCGTGGAACTTTAAAATGGAAAAATCAAATTCAACAAAGCATCACTTCACCGATACTGGCTTGCAAGTTGACCCTCCTTCACAATGTAGTTTTGTTCTGGAAAGTCTTCACCCTTGAAGTGCCTATCAAGCATGTCTTTGACACCAGCAGCATAACGTAACTGAAAAAACAAGTTTGGTTTAGTATTGATTAATTAGTGTTCCACCAGGGGAAAGAACTTAGACACTTAAAGCTAAGCTAATGAATAATGATATAGAAACTTGATGAAAATACCTGTGCATCAATGGTGGTGCCAGAAATATGAGGAGTCATGGCATGGTTTGGCATATAGCGCCATGGATGATCCTTTGGAGCTGGTTGTATGGGCCAAACATCACCACCATAGCCTATAGATTTAAGAAATTTGGAAAGGAGAAGAAAAGAATTAGCAATGATGATGTAGAACTTTGTCACCTCTGAACAACTTAAACGGGAATATGAACAAACAGCAATTGAACTGATTCCTTGTCACATAAATTAAATTTGTCATGAACCAACTATAAACTTAAGCACATAAATGATTTTAATATCTTACAAAATTATGCTATTACATTAGTTCAATAATAATTTCATGTTATGGTGCTGGATACACAACGTTTTTTTTTGTCATATGGTTTTAGAATTACCTGCAACGTGGCCACTAGAGCAAGCATCAGCAATTGCTTGGGTGTCCATAATTGCCCCTCGAGCATTGTTAACAATCACTACACCTTTCTTGCACTTAGCAATTCTGTTTTTGTCAAACAATCCTCTGAATCACAAAAAGCCATTGGTCACTACTCATCACTTGGAAATCCTTTGAATATTCTTGCATAACCCATGACTAGACCAGTTCAACAAATAGCATGAAATATACATATAATAGAACATATACATCACTCGATTGAAATACTTGCCTTTTTTTTTTTTAAAATCTTGGATTAGCTATGAATTTATCCTAACAAATACTGAGTATGCACTGCTCATAATAGTTTTGAACATTATAAATGGATCGAGATTTCAAGTGTAGATAATGTTTTTGATTGATTGAGATATAGAAAGTATACCTCGTCTGTTCAGTAAGAGGCATGTTGATAACAATTACATCACACTTCGGAAGCATTGCATCAAGGTCCTCCTCAAACTTTGCTCCAATCTCTTTCTCCAAATCAGTATTCATCCTAAGTCTATCATAGTACAGAAGATTACAGTTAAAAGGCTTCAGCCTCTGGAGCAAAAGCTTCCCAATTCGACCCGCGCCAACGGTTCCTACTGTCTTTCCTTCAAGATCATAAGCTCTATGTGCAATGCCAGCAACATTCCATTCCCCATTAACAGCCTGATGGTACCCTGGCAAGAAATTCCTCACCAGAACAAGGATTCTGAGCAGTTCATCCTCCGCGACCGAGACTACGTTGCTTCCTGTGATCTCTGCCACAGTTAAACCAGCAGCAGCTGCAGCCTTGAGATCAACGTGATCAGAACCAATGCCAGCAGTCAAAAGCAGCTCCAACTTTTTGGCTTTCTTAATTCTTTCTGCGGTGATATAGGCTGGGTGAAATGGAGTAGATATGATGACATTGGCATCAGGAATGTGTTTCTCTAGTTCTGCAACAGGACAACAAACAACCATAAGTTCAAGCAATTATAAACTTGAAGAGATAATTTTATCTACCTTGAACCTTCCATGTATATGCAATTTGTTAAAAGAAAAAAAAAAAAAGTGTCCAAGTGTTGGAATAATATAGACTAAGACCTTGTTTAAATAAACTTCAACATAGTATTTATCAAAAAGAACATAAGAAGGTAAAATGAATTGAAACTTTTATAGAAATCTTGGTTATCAACAAGTTATTTTTGAGAGTGATTGTAAAACAGTTGTAGACAATGTAACAAGTGCCACGACTGATGTTTCTGATTTTCATAATATTTTGGCTAAATGTAGAGCTAGTCTGTTAACCTATCCAAACTTTTAGGTTGAATTTTGTGGGGAGACAAACAAATCATGTTGTGCATACTCTTGCAAAAACATCACGATTTAATGCTTGTAGTCACTCTTTTTATCATATTCCTTTGTATTCGATCCTTGATATGGAATGAAATGTCATAATTTTTGTTTCCTTTCCAAAGAAAAACTTTTATAGACAACTCTCTCATCTAATTTTTCCAAAAGTTGGAAGTTGATAAATTAATTTTAACTTATTTCAGAAACTTAATTTTTATTTTCTCCTACAAATACTTGTAGAAGACGTTATCTAAACAGAGCCTAAGTAGGTGTCAAAAGCACTAATTTAGAAAAATTGAATTTAAAATTAAAAAATACATCAAGAACAACATGTGCTAAACTGAATAAACTAATTCATTAAACTACTCTCAAGATAGATGATGTTATATAAAGTTGAATTAAATTAGCAAGATATATATATATAACCAGAATTGGGTCCTTCTTTGTCATCAGTGACTATGTACTGGTGACCCTGTGATTCCAACCACTCACGTATACCCAATGCTCTTTCAACACATCCCACGAAATTGGGATTCGAAGCATACTCGTTCCCTTTGTAGAACACCCCCACAATCTTCTTTTTTTCTCCTGAGGCCTATTCTCAGTCATAGGGAAAGAAGAAAAGAAATCATTCACAGTCATGCATAAACAAAGTTAAAGAATTAATCATGGTCAACAGTATATAAATAATTTAAGTATTCACTATTCACTAACATTTATTTATATGAAAAAAAGTGTGTCAATGATTAATCAATTATACTTTTTGTTTGGTATATTAAAACAATCTCTTATTATGAAAACTGGGCTGGGCTTGAGTTATTTTCACTCTATGGAAAGAAGATTACTTTTGTATTCCTGTTTTTCCTAACGACAATCCAAAACCGAGAAAAAAAAAAAGAAAGACATAGGTCCCTCGTTTTCATAATTTCACCGACAAATTCCTTTCGTTAGTATTTTTTTTTTGGTAAAGTAAGGAAATAAAAAAGAACAGGGTCAGCCAAGATTAGAAGTAAAATTTGGTTTAGACCCAAGTCTGAATTATATTCAAGAATTTAAAATTATATTTATCAAATTTAATTTTAGTTAACTTTAAATCAAATAAACCCATTATACGAGAAAAGTTCAACACGAATTTTAGCTCCAAATATGTTTTTGTTCTTCAAAATATCATATTTTTTATATTTAAATTAATGCTTATAATTTTTATTTGAACTCTTATATATTGAGTTTTTTCCCTTTATAACGAGCAAAAACATCTGTCAAAAATGTAAAATCATATCATTTATTATATGCAGAATTATAAAATAATGAATTTTACATGTGTCTAAAAAAATAAGAGATGAGTTTTAATCTGTAAATGAAAGAATCTTTATAATTAATTCATAGGGAATATAAAAAAGAAAAAAAATTAACATTATATGTGTTGTTCACGTGGTTGAGTACTTGAGTTTACCCTTTTGAAACTTGTGTCTGATGTTCTTACATCTCTCTTCATAAAATTCGGGCATAAATATGTTTTATTGTCCAGAAAATATGCTATCTGAGTTGAATGAATCACAAACGCATGCAAGAAAGAGAAATGACAACAACTTCACAATACCAATAGCACCTCTGATTATTTTATTGAAGAAGAAAATGAAGATCCAAAAAAAAGAAGAAATGCTAGCTAGTTAAATTAATATAATATTGACACATATACACATGCATCTGTCTGGGAAATAATTGCTTTTGAGAACATTTTTATTTAAAAAATATCTCTGGTAAAATTGACAAAAAGAAGATGCAACTATTTGTAACATTTGATTGAGCTTACATGAAGGTTCCTGGTGAGGGTGGAAGATGAGACAAGAAGGGATTGAACCGCAGAGGAAACAGCACGTTTCATGGCCATGATTATGTAAAAAAACAAATTGAAAGTATGATGTTAGAGAATAGAGAGAAAGAGTGATGTGTGAAAGAGTAGAGTAGGGTTAGGTTTATATAGAAATCAAATAAGTAAATTAAATTAAATGATAATAATCAGAAAATATCCGCAGTCGGAACAGTACAAATAGAATATGATACAAGGCAACTAGGGAAGGGATGAACTAAATATAAAAATAGCAGCCTTTTACCCTTGTGTCTCTCTTTTCGTTTTGTTCACTATTATACACGTGTGTCTTTCAACTACGTGCCACATTTTTCTTTCACCTTCTTATTTATTTGGCTTTATGTATTTAATTCAACTCCGTAAGCCCTCTTTTGTCTTAATCTCAAGTTTTATTTAAATACAATATTACATTCAAGGTGATTTCAAACTATGATAATGATAGTGTCATAGTACTGACCCTTAGAGTCAAATCTTCATAATTATATTATCAAAGTATTTTTTGTAAGTTTGCATATTACTTTAACATTAAATATCTTTAACTTTATTTTTTTAAGTTCCACTGTTCAATTTCCACTCCATTCGACTTTAATTTTTATTTCACAATTTTGTTGCCAAATTATCTATTTTGTGATAAAAACATGACAAACTTAAACCAGGTAAGTAACACATTACCAATTTATTGCTTACTTTTACATCAGTTTGTCTTTTATCTTCTTTAAATTAAATATGTTCACCGCATTGGCCATGGATTTAGGAAAAATTTTCTTCTATGCTTTCAACTTTAATTATAAAATGGACTCAGTTATTTGATAATGTGTCACTTACGTAGTTTATTATGTTTTAAATTTTCAGTTTTATTCTTCACAAAATTTAAATTTCTATTTTGTGTTAATTAATTTTTTTGGACTAATTTAGTTTTTTAAACTTCTAATCTATTCTTAGTCCACTTTATTTTATTTTATTTTATTTTGGCTAAATTCATTAATCAATCATCATGACATCACTGTCGATGAACCATAGGCATATACATACACCACCACTAAACACCATTAGATGTTGAATCTGGCCAATGGCCATAAGTCCATGATGGTGGCTGTAGCAAATGTAGCAATTTCAATCATTGCCACTAATAATCAAAATCCGACAATACTTTACCTCTGCATTGGTTTAATGGTTAACGTCCACTTTTTACTGTAAATATGTTGCCACTTGCAAAAATCATATCCATCGCTGCCACTTGCCTGTATTATTGGCTATAAATATTTCACAACAATTCATTTCTAGCCTTAGGTTTTATTTGGGAGAGGGGTTTTAAAGAGAAAGGGAGGGAAGAGAAAGATTTAGGTGGTGGTATCTTCTTGTTTTGGAGTTTTAATTTTTGAGGAAAATGATTTGAGGATTTTTAAAACTCTTCTGAAATCTTCCAAAGCCTAAAAATTGTTGTTCCCCCAATTTAGGGGTTTTTAGAAAGAAAAGTAATAAAATTACTATTATACCCCAACCAATGTTAATAAAATTATTATCCTATCCCATTCAGTGTTAATAAAACACCAAAATACAAAACACTAAATCATAATTCAAGGGTAAAATTGTAAAAGTATTTTATTAACTCTCAATTTCTCTCTCTTAACATATTTTTAACTCCCAAACAAGGAGGAAAAAACTTCCCTCGTTTTTCTCCCTTTCCTTCTCCTCCCTTCCCCTTAAATCTCTTTCCTTCCCTTTCCCTCCTAACTCCCAAACATAGTCTTAACATCCTGGATTGGGTAATCCTTAACAAGAAGCATTTCGGATCGGATAATCCGTAACAGGTAGTATTTTGAAAATGTATCTAAGAATAGTTGTTCCGTAATATATGGATAATCCGTAATAGGAGATATTTTGAAAATGTATTTCAGAATATCGGTTTCGTAATATATATATATATATATATATATATATAAATAATGAGTTTATTGTAATGTGATTTATATTTGAATATTTGTTGTTTAAAAACATGTTGATAAAATGAAATTTGTTAAGATAATACTAAATTACTAATAACAAGAACTTTTACTTGATGTTGCTAAAATGAGTTTTCAAAAGCAACTCCATATGTTGCTTCCAACGAAAACTCAGTTGGGGTTGAAACTTTGGTGAAAAAATGATGCCAAATATAACAGAAAACTGAGTTTTTTTTAAAGATTCAAAAGCATGTTGGAAGCCACCAAAGGGTGAACCAAACATGCTCTAATTCTGGAATTCAGTTTCTGGTGATGGTAATTTAAAAAAAAAAAGAAAAGTTGAAAGGGGGTGCATAAGTGAGAAAATGAAGTGTAAATAGTAATAGCCTAGTAGCAACCGGTTACGGGCCTGGGAGCCCAAGAAGGAGCTTTGCGTTGCGTAGTTTCTTGCAGTTTCTGGTTGATACCATGAGTGAAGAGAGCGAGAAAGAGACGGATCCGTCGTCGGCGACGGCGGAGGAGGCGGCGGAGCCGTGTACTACGGCGAGTCAACGGAACCAGTGGATGGTAGAGTTGCATAGTCGAGTGTTGATTTCTTTTCAGCTGAAATAAAAAGGTATCTTCTTCATAAAAGAATGTTTAGAAGGCATCTTCTGTAGTTCTGTTAAGTGTAAGGTAAAACAAAAGAAAAAAATTGTTTTTGACTACAATTTAAAATACACCAAACGGGTCGCAATGGTCCAGACAAAGGTGAAACAAATTCAATTAAATGCTGTAATTTTTAACAGTATTGCAATTAGATAGAATTTGTTTCTTAAAATAAATATTTTTTTTATGGATTTCTTAAAATAATTTTTTTATTGATTTCTTAAAATAAGCATTGTTTTATGGATTTCTTAAAATAAACATAAAATTATTTTTATTAAGCAAAAAGAATTTAGATAAAATACTAAAAAACAAAAAAAATATTTTTATTATAACAAGTGTTATTTTTACAAATAAGTTTAAATAAATTAGTCATGACCGACGGCTTCAGTTTAATCAACAAGAAGCAGTGCGATAACTGATAACGCGGTGGTGCTAGCTACAAATGAAGCTCAATGGATCTATTCTATGAAAAAAAGTCATGCATTGCTTTTTATAATTTCAATTATTCTAATGGTCAAAAAACTTGTTAATTGCTATTCGATCAATATTCATGGTTTCATTTGCCAAATTTTTGTTTCAAACAGGATTAACTCTTGTATAAAAAGCTCACACATAACTGAATTAAATTTTATTGGTTCATTTGATAAGTTTTACATAAGCTGGATTTTAAAGAATACATATTATATTTTCTTTCTATTCAATATAATTAATTTAATTAATTTCTTTCTATTCAATAAGAATACTCTTTTATTATCAATATAATTAATTTATTTTCTTTCTATTCACTAATTATTATCATCAAATTAAAATAAATATTGCAATATTACGCAATTAAAACTACCACCAAGCTTGTGAATCAAATAGGGTTAGATTGTTTTAAATCTCGAATTATCTGTGGTATAAAAAAAACTCATCTAACTAAAGTTTTTTCATCCATTTAAATTAACAGGTAAGTAAGCTGTATAATTACCTTTTCTAATAAAATATTATAAACACGTTATACTTAGTCAATACTCAATTATATATACTAAATATATATCATTGTAAATTGATTAGTTAAATAATTATCAATTATTAGCTTGCATGAAGTGATATATACTCATATTTATCACTCATCAAATAGCATGCATGCATATTTAGTGGAAAAAGTGGGGGTGAGTGCATCATGTTAACTCCAAAACTCTTGTACACACAATCACCATACCATCACCACCACCAAAAGCGAAAGCCCAGCGCAATAAACGCAAGAAAAGAAAGGTGACAAAATGAAAAAAAAAAATACTCAGCAGAGAATAATAAAGAAGTAGTAGTAGTAGTAGAACTAAAACCCTCAAAGAAGAAGGAACAACACCATTACCCATCTTCAGCTCCAATACTACAAGACTCATTCAACAACTCTCACAGCCACAGCCACCACTCTTTCAGCGAAGGGGACCTTCAAATGGTGGTGGCTAGCCACTCTCTTTCGTCACTCATCGACGGCGCCATTAAGGTCGTTAAGGAGGAAAAGAATAATGATAAGAGTATGGTGGCAGCGATGGATGTTGAAGAAGATGCTGATGGAGTAGTGTCCAAGAAATTAGAGGTAAGTGGTACATTGTTTTGTTGGCCCTAAGGATTGCTGCTTAATTTTGTGTTTTGCAAAATAGCATTTTCAGTGTTGCCTGCTGATAGAGGGAAAAAAGTGCGTAGAGGGTCATCAACAAACAAATGGTATGGTTTCTACTCGGATTCATCATCATCTTTGTCTCAACATTCTCAAACACATTGGTATAACTTCGAGGAATTCAAGTAAGTTTTGCTCTTAATTAATCTCTATATATCTCCCTCTTCCTCATATATAATGTTACTTTGTTTGAGTTATAAAAAAAGTTTAGAATCTTCTCCTTAATTAATTAACAAACTTTTGAAAAAAACATTTTTGTTATGTTTGTGATTGTAATTAAATAACATTGCTCAAACTTTGATATTTAAATTAACATTTAAAACATAATATATAACAATTCATTCATCAATGGGGAAAGAAAAAAAGTAGTTTCAATGAATTACGAAATGCTTTTCTTTCAAAACAACAATTTTTTTATTCCATCCAAATATTGGGACTTTGAGCCTATTAATTAACAAATGAATTTCATTTTATTTAGTTTTTTTCTTTTTTCTTTTATTATTATTGCTTCTGTTTGGTGTAACTGCATAGATTTGTGAAGGTGCTGCTATATGCAGCTATGAATGGTTTTGATTTGGGTGTGATTATGCAAGTACTTCTTATCAGTGAATATAATAGGGTTCGTGTATTCTGGATTGCAAATATGTGATATATATACATGATTACTAAAAGACACACAATGGACCCAAGCTTCGGGTTACTTCCACTTTGCTGTGGATCAGGTAAAGCCAGTCTTCAGGGATATTCATTGTATTTGTATTATTAGACACTACCTAATGTAGCCCTACTTGGATTTTGGTTTAAGCTACTCTTAGTTTTGTAATATTAATTGGTGAAAGAGCATATGTTTTATTATTATGATAATATTAAAAATAAATTTAGTACATAAAATGGTTAGTTATTAAAATTAATTGTCTTGAGTTGTTAAAATAAATCTCCTATATTGTAGTCATAGAAGTTTCCTTGTTGATTGAGGTAATGCATGCATATCAGCATATACAATATATTCTTGCACCTTTTTAGTAGGAGAGATACACACAAAGAGGAGATGGGTGTGTGAAAGTTTTCTTATTTACCATATTTAACCTCATTGTATGTATCTCTCTCCAACGGAAAATTTCCATTAATTATATCCACACACACGTTTAATTCCTTGTTCCATGGATCATGCCACAATGTCTATTTCTTTTTATTACATCATTTATTATATCTCATAATATTTCTCTCTCTCAAGTATGTAATTTGTTGTATAAATTATTGTATCAATAACATTTCTCATTTAATTAGTTATTGTTATATATGCTTATATACTAAGCTCTAAGTAGGGTGTTTCATGGCTTCAATTTAACTGCAGGTCTTGGCATATCTTCTAATGTCAGCATCATCTTCAGCTGTCACCACAACCTATTATTGGAGAAACAGTGCTTCAGCTGCAGACAAGTACGTGGAAATGGCGAAAGCATCTGTTGCGTTATCCTTCGTTGCATTTGTGGCCTTTGCCTCTTCCTCTGTTGTTTCTGCTTTCATTTTTTGTAGATTCAACTAGTTTATGCAACACTCTTGGTCTATTTAGTAATTTTATATCTATAATTATATGTGTCAAATACACACACTGCATGTGTGGATTTTAATTACAATGAATTTTAGGTGGACAATATTGATATGATTTTCCATTTAAGGTAGATTTGTCTTAGCTATGTGATTCTAATTAAGTAGTGTATGATACATTTATGCAACATTCTGTTACGGCTCCATGCTGTAATTTTGGGGCAGTGTTTTTTTTCATATGTATCATGGATGCTCCATTTTTATTTTACTAACTTGTGCACATCTTATGCCGAGTTCAGTATATATTATTAATATTTTTACATAATAAAAAAAACTGTGTGAGGATTGATGAAATCTTATCATTTTCGAGTTATCAAGTGCCCAAGTTTTCAGAACTAAGATTCGTTTTTTCATGAGATATGTGTTCTGCATTTAAGCTTAAGTAGAAAAGGAAATTTTACACATGAATTTCAATTTTATATAAGGTGTTCAATAACATATATACTATATCATTGTATTGCATATTGTGTAGCCAGAACACAAACCATATACGGGTAATTATAAATTTACAACACAAGGAACAACCATATCTCTAGGAGATTTATTACAACAGACACACTCGAATAGGAAATAACCAAAGTAGAAGAACTTACATAGGAACATGAAATTGGCATGCATGCATATTATGGAATGGGATGTATGACTACTTTCCCAGTGGCTCTATTAGTCGTGAGGTAGGAAAATGCCTCCACAGTCTTAGAAAATGGAAAAGGGCTTTTAGGATCCAATATTGGCTTCACCTTTCCACTCTCCAAGTAAGGTCTCAATTTCTCCAACAAAGCTCCATCTGAAGTGAGCAAGAAGGGGATAGCTGGTGGAGTTGCAGGTGCCACTATTGTCACAACTTTGCCACCTTCTTTAACAGCCTTCAATGCCCTCTCACTTTGCCCTGCTTGTGTAAATTTGGAATCAACAATGTTTAAAACAATATTTGTTCAACAATTAATATTATGTAAACAACTTCACGTGAACACAGGATGAGTCCAAATAACTTACCTACTGCATCATAGACCACATCAAACTTCTCCGCCAATTCTTCAAAAATCTCCTTTGTGTAATCAATAGGCAAGTCTGCTCCTAAGTTCTTCAACAATTCAAGTTTGCCAGTACTAGCAGTAGCTGCTATCTTAGATGCACCAAACACGTGCTTGGCAATCTATATCTCATCAAACACATACATATACATTAAACAATTAGCTTTCCATTAGAGTGTTATATTGAATGCAAAGAAAAAATAATGTCCAATAAAAATATAGGAGAGACAGATCAAGGATGATAGAAAATTAATGTGAATTACGTAGTGTAATGGTAATTGAGAGTGTGAAAGTGATAGGATTAGGCCTAGGAATTGAAGGCCCAAATAGGTGACTTTTCTAGAGAAAAGACAATTTAGATATTGTCCTTATGATATTTTTTAGTTTTATTTTAATTTTCTAAAATATTAGATGACGACACATGTATGATTGTCATTCATTAACGTTACCTTTATAATATAATGCAAGGTTTGCATTCTATTGAGGAATCAATGAGGAAAAATGAATGTTTGTTTTAGCTTTTCTTAGTTTTAATCGTAGATTTTAGCAGTAGTGTAGAATAGTTTCCTTTGAGCAAAAAGATTGATAATAACATCAAATTTTAGATAAAAATTGACACCTGAATAACAAGGGATCCAACTCCACCGGCACCTCCGAGAACAAGTATAGATTTGGCAGCAGAGAACTCAGCAGTTTCAAGTCCTTGATAAGCAGTTATGATTGCCAAAGGGAGGCTAGCAGCTTCAACAAAACTCAAATTGGAGGGTTTGTGAGCC
>PYAF01002226.1:2596896-2618158 GCA_007407185.1 Glycine tomentella | reverse complement strand
TTGTGAGCCAACACTTTTTCTTCAACAGCAGTGTATTCTGCCAAAGAGCCAATAGTCTTTGGATGGTTCAAAGTAATCTCATTGATATCACCATAAACTTCATCTCCAGCCTGAAATTTGTTCACTTGATTTCCCACTTTGACCACCACACCAGCAACATCGTACCCCGGAGCAGTCTTCTCACCATGCAACACAAAAAGTTGAACAATGTTATAGTAAAGTGAGATAAAAAAACAAAACAAATGTTGTCCTAGCATGATATATTAAGACAATTCAAGAGATAAGAAAATGTTAATTACGGGTAAAGGAGAATCAATGTCCTTGAAATGGCCAAGAGCTCTCTTATAATCAACGGGATTAATGGCTGCAGCCACAACCTTGATGAGAACTTGGTCTTCCTTGAGGTCTGGTGTAGGTACATTTGAATCAAACTTGAGAACCTCTTCTATCTTCCCATATTCTGAGTAGACCCAAGCTTTTATATGAGATGGAATAATGCTAGCCATGATTGTGTTTTGAGGAATGAATAATTAGTTTCTTGTAAGGGTGTTTGGATAGAAAGAGATTAAAGGGTAAGAGAGAACAAGTATTAGACTTCAGCTAGAGTTGAACTGAAAGAAGAATGTGGGGTGAGGATACAGATTGCAGAGTAAACGACTATTTATAGAGCCCAGTTGTGTGCATATGATATATTTCTATTTCTGAATAAGTGTATAAATTAATGACATTTTAGTCCGTTTTCTCGATTTCTTGCCAAAATTAGCATGCATGCATCATCCATGTAGATGATTTTGTAGTAGATCAGTTCGTGTGTTAAATGTCCTTAACGTCTTCTTTGACTAGTCTTGAATTTCAGCAAAAACAGTACCTGAAAAAGACAAGGAATAATGAAGTACATGAATACATTGACTGTGTGATGTAAGCTGTGACACCATGTAATGTGTGATGGGGTCCACCATCCAACCCATCCATTCATAATTTCGTTTAATTTCCTGTTTTTTTTTTTTCCCTCTATATGTGAGAGATTAGGGTGTCTCAATTTATTGGTTCAAATAATAATTTTGTTGGCTTGAGAAAATTCTGTGGATAATAAAAATCAAACACAAATATTTTTATTAAATAAATCATTTATATTAATTAGTCATATTTCCTAAGCCACTCTGGACTGATTCCAACATACCCAGTTGGGGCAACATAAGAAATGACATAAGCCCCTAGTGCGTAGTTGAGGAAATTGGCATAAGGGTCGAAAGGTGGGTGCAAAGTTTTTCCAAGGGCTACAAGTTCGGCAAATAACTCCCTGCATATATTTAATAATGACCTAGGGAAACCTTTTACTATACCATTTATGGCCCTGCAAAAGTTTCATGCAACTATTTAGAACTCTTCCTTTTCCTTAATTAGGAGAGCTCATATAAAAACATCAAAAACGAATTCTTCCTTAAATTAACATACATGGATTCATGTGAACCCAACAAAAATCAACAAGGCCTTATAATTTATTTAGCTCAATCAAAGATATATTACAACGAATAGAAATATAACTATTTTTAGCTGAATAACTATTTATGTAACTTTATTATTTAATCATAAGTTTGATTTTTATTAAGATATTTTTCATTTTTCACTTCATTTAATTTTTTTACATCACTTACTAACATGTGACATCAAAGTAAATATTTGACTTTGAATATTCAACTAATAAAAGAACCAAAATGAAAAAGACTAAACTCATGAATTTAAAATTATAATGAAATCAAAATTAGAATTTACCCAAAAAGTATACATAGATCTCTATGATATGATATACAATTATTTCTATTTCTCTTTTCTAAAAAAAACAACCCAAAAATTCGAAACTAATGAGAATATATCAAAATTCTAACGAAAGCCAAATATCTTAATCATGGTTATTACAGAAACAGAATACCTTAAAATAAGAGTTGACAACATTTTTTATAATCTCCGTTTCGATATATTTACGTAGCAGAATTTTTCTATTACACTAGAGAGACGAGAGCAATGGATAAAGCGGATTTGGATACCGTCGCACACACCATGATGCAGACCACAAAATTGACTCCACCCCTCTTCATGCGTCATACCTTACATAAGTACATAACACTACATGCACTTTTATTATTGAGAAAATTGTTATTTTTTTTCTAAATATGTAAAGTGTTAATAAATTTATTTTTGAAAAATAAAAATTTAAATTTTAGTCTCTAAAAGTGAAAAAAGTGTACAAATTCATCTATATGTTAACTTTCATCTTTTTATCGTTAATGAAAGAACCTACTTAACACAAATGGATAAAAATATCACAAAAATGATTACAAACATAACTACTTAATAGATTGAACCAAAATGTCAATAAGTTTCTATTGAACTAGGATGTCAATAAGTTTCCATTTGGCTAATTTATCATGCTCCAAATTTTGTTTCATTTAAGGGTAAGATATAATTTAATCTTCATTTTTCCCTTATTTTTATCATTGCAAGCATAACATTAAGAACTTAAAAAAATAGGGAATCAAATATAAGTTGGAACAAACATAATAATAAATAATATTAATTAATAAATATAATCTATATGTTGCTATGAAATCTCTATTATGCTTGTTCTAACTATACTTGTTTTCCTATTTTTTAAGTGTTTATTGTAATGTTATGCTTCTAACGATAAAAAAAAGATGAAGATTAAATTATATTTTATCCTTAAATGAAACAAAATTTGGAATATGACAAATTAGTCCAATGGAAACTTAATAACATTTTGGTCTAATTTATTCAGCGATTATGTTAGGAATCATTTTTGTGATATTTTCATTCTTTTGTGGCACGTAAGATCTTTTATTAACACTGACATATGGAAGTTAACGAACGAATGAATTTGTTGCACTTTTTTTACTTTCAGGGACTAAAATTTGAATTTTCATCTTTTAGGGATAAAAATCTATCAACGTTCTAGACATTTAGGGCCAAAAATGACTATTTATCCTTTATTATTCCTTTTCTTTTAACTTTATTCTATGGTAAGAATTTAACCACGACAACAAACTACATCCATCAAAGAAAACTACAAAACATCACTAATTTTGCTGAAAAATCGTCTACATGAATGTTGATGTTGACCTAAAATCTAGGAAACAAGAAGAGAGTATAAAAGAAAATGATTTTTCTTTTCTTTAATTCTGAGATGATATATATGATCTTCATACAACCCATCACTCATTTAGTTAAGAGTAAATTATACTTGCATCTCCTATGTTATTTCCAAATTGCACTTGATACCCCTCCTTTTTTGTATCTTACAAAAAACTTCTTAATTGTTTAACTCAATTTATACTCAAACCCTCTCCCTCTTAACCACTATTTAATAATTTAACGTAAAATAAGCACATACTTATCACAATTTATGTTTAAAATACTCTCATCTTTTTTTTTTAAATCACATTTTAGGTTTTACAAACTCTCTTCACTTACCAACACCACCACCACCTCATTCTCCTCCTCCTTCCCCCACAATAACATCATTTCTTTCTCTTCATCATCGTCTTCGTCTACTAACACGACGTTCGGACACATCCACTCCTGTCGGAACAACATTTGATGAATATATACTCTTTTAATATATTTTTAATTACTAACCAAAGAACACTTAATTATTTTATAGTTTTAATATAATACATATTTTTCTTCTATTGAAATTTTTCCTTTTTATTTCTTCATAATAATTATTATTATAAGAGTAAACATCAATTCTAAAATACTTCAAATATTTTATAATTTCATTGTATAAATGGTGCATTTGTTTTAAGCCAATAAATAATGCATCTGAAATATATATACTTTGCCTTTATTCCATTTAGAGAATTTGGATAATTTGTCCGAAGTCTTAATTTGAAACATTTTACTGTCATTATACACTAAAATTTATATACTGACTTGGATTATTACTATGGTCTCTGTCTATAATGACACATACTATATCAAGTGACAAGTATTAACGTTTTCTGCACAATTTTGCAAACGCAGATCAACACACTTGTCTCTTTTTCAATTTTTCTCGATGTATCAAACTTTAGATCTGTCCAGATACAAAATGATTCATCAACCATATCCTTTTCTCTTAGTACAATTTTTTCTCAAGTGTGTTTCTAACTTAAAATAAAAACAATAAAGGAATGACAAAGTTAATGGGTCTAAGAAATGGTGATAGAAACTGTGACATAACATCATGAACCTAACCAGAAAATCGTCATCATGAACGCTTGATGATTTTGGCATGGAAATTAAAGGCCAACAAGAAAACTGAAATTGAAATCCAAAGTCATAAAAGTGGTGACATTTTTTTTTCCCTCTCTCTATATGAATAGTATTTGCTTTTGGGACATTAAAATATCCACACCACTGAGTTCAATTACAAGAAACTCTCACATCTTCTTCTATTAATTTTCTCTTCATACCACTCAGATAATGGCAAGCACTCCTAGCATTCCATCACACATAAAAGCTTGGGTTTATTCTGAATATGGGAACACAGAAGAGATTCTCAAACTTGAATCTAACATAACTATACCAGACATCAAGGAGGACCAAGTGCTCATCAAGGTTGTGGCTGCAGCCCTTAATCCAATAGATTATAAGAGGGCTCTAGGGTTTTTGAAGAACACTGATTCTCCCTTTCCTGTAAGAGTATGATTTTTTATTTTTTTTTTATGTGTGCAAGGTTTTAAATTATAGTTGCGGCATTATGATTTCATCTCATTTGTTAATATCGCAACAAATTACGAACAAATGCCGCCGATGCGATTGTGGATAGTTAAAAAACTTTGATGTTGTATTACAAACCACGCTCACAGACCATTTTTTAAAAAGCGTTGGTTGCGATTCTTGATATTGCAGAAATTACGGGCAAATGTGACCACTGCAATTAATGTGATCATGGAGAGTCCAAAAACCTTTACACACTGTTTTTTGAAACCTTTTTTTTGTGTGTGTGTAGGATTATAAGCAGAATTTCCATTTTGGACCATCTAAAAATTTTATTTTTATTTTCATTTTTCATTGTTTAACTTTGTTTTTGGTGATGGAAATCAAGACTGTTCCGGGGTACGATGCTGCTGGTGTGGTGGTCAAAGTGGGAAGTGAAGTGAGTAAATTCAAGGTTGGGGATGGGGTTTATGGTGACATCAATGAGGATCCTGTGAATAATCCAAAGGCCATTGGGTCTTTGGCAGAGTACACTGCTGTTGAAGAGAAGGTGTTGGCTCACAAACCCTCAAATTTGAGCTTTGTTGAAGCTGCTAGCCTTCCTTTGGCCATCATAACTGCTTATCAAGGATTTGAAAAAGTTGAATTTTCTGCTGGCAAATCTATACTTGTTCTTGGGGGTGCTGGTGGAGTTGGATCCCTTGTTATTCAGGTTTGATATCTTCCTTCTCCATTATTTTTAATTTGTCAACAAGTTTCAATTTTTTTTTTTTTAGGTGAACAAGTTTCAATTAAGTAGTGTCTTATTGAAATAGTTGAGGCTTTAGACTCCGCCACTAATTATTAATTTCACTTTATTTCTCCAAATCACATAATTATATATTGAATTATATTTTACCATTATTCTACCCGTTTTATTTATACAAAATTCTGTAACATAATTATATTGTTTGATAGGTAAAAACTTTATTAATCAAACAGAGCAATTGGGTATTCTAATCCATTTACAAAAGTCTTGCATGGCTAATTAGAAAGATTAAATAAAGACAAGTTATTATAGAATCAATGTACTAATTAGAAAAAAGAGAGTATTGAATATTGTTTATCTTAGCCTTGAATCATATCCACGATTTGATCTTAATTAAGTCCATAACACCAGTAAAATCAAAAGGTACACCTTGAAATACCATATTGTTAGTTTGTTTCACATCATCTAAATAGATCAATTCACAGCATGCCAAATGAGATGGCAAATAGAGTGCAACTTTTTCCTTTTGAACAGAGAACTAGACTGAATAAGGTTGTTAAATCAAATTACTTTGTTGTGTATTTGTTTGATGATGTAGCTTGCGAAGCACGTTTTTGGCGCATCAAAGGTTGCAGCCACAGCTAGTACTGCAAAACTGGATTTGTTAAGGAACTTGGGAGCAGACTTAGCTATTGATTATACAAAGGAGAATTTTGAAGAACTGGAAGAGAAGTTTGATGTAGTGTACGACACAGTAGGTGAGACATTGAAATTGAATCTATATTTTAGTTGGTTCACATGAACTAATTAATTAGTTGCTCATATACAATTAATATAATAGTAATATTGAAAACTTGTATATGATTGATTCCAAAATCAGGAGAAAGTGAGACTCGGAAGGCATTGAAGGCTGTTAAAGAAAGTGGCAAAGTTGTGACAATAGTGCGATTTGGATCTCCTGAAGCTATCTTCTTCATACGAATTTCAGATGGTACTGTGTTGGAGAAACTAAAACCTTACTTAGAGAGTGGGAAGGTGAAACCAATATTGGACCCTAAGAGTCCCTTTCCATTTTCTCAGACTGTGGAGGCATTTGCACACTTGAAGACTAATAGAGCCATTGGGAAAGTGGTCATACATCCCATTCCATAATTTATATGTTTGCGTGATCAAATGTGAATATCTGTTTCAGAATTGTGGTTGTGAAAATTAGATACTTGGCTTGTGTTTTGTTTGCAATATAAATAATATGTATGACTCTGGAGGGATACATGACTCAATTGGTCCTTTTGGACGAAATTCCCAAAAGATGGAAGACCTATTTTCATATCATTGTTGTCTTTAAATTTCATATAGTTGTACTCAACACAATCAACATTTTTTTTTTTTATCTTCGATGGCATCTATAAGTGTTTTTCTTAAAGGAACAAGCGACATTTCTTCATTAGTTTTAATGAATTTAGCATTATTAAGATATTCAAACAATATTCCCTTAGAAGTTGATATCATATCACCATTATAATACACAACAACAACTTTCCATTTTTTAAATAATATGGTGAATATCAACACAATGCATTGAGTTTCCTCAAACCATCACCGATATTTATATTAGATCATGTAATGTTTTTTCATGAGTCAATTCTCACACCTATGTATCGTGTTTAACCAAAGTAACGACTAAGATTGCACCGACTAAATAGACGATTTAAATTGCATCAGTCTTTACAAGAGTATTGTTCACTTGCCACATCATCATTAATATGGTTGTTCTTCGAATTTTTTTTAACAAGATTGTTATGTGTAGGATAAAAAGAAGCAGTCTAGATTTGCCATAATAATTATAATATAAAACATTAGATTTTATTTTTTTAACAAAATACTTTTTATATATAAAAATTAAAAACAAAATAAAAACCAATATAATAAATATATGATTATGTTGTGTTATTTTGGGTGAAAAAATATATACAGCATAAACATGATTTCATTGTATATGTGAATCATGTTTTTGTGGGAAAGACATTTTTGGAATAACAAAAATCCTACCCATATGGCTAGTGTTAATAGCAAATATGATGGTTTTAGCAGTAGTTCCCTTTCTCTTTTTCTTTTGGTTCCATGTTTCTGACTGTGTGGGCCAACTTGGATTCTAATGCTGGCCCACTTATTAGGAGTGTTGGGTCTTTGCTAGCTGAGCTGACTCCTCAGTATCAGCAACAGGTATTTTGCAATATAATGAAGCTACTCTTTAATCAGTTTAATGTGAATTAGTGAAACTATTTGAATGGAAAGCATGGCTAGACATAAGTTGCGTAACATTGACCTTGAGCTATGGGTTATCTCAACCGCCAGAAGTGAATGACTATTGACTCATGCTTTAGAGGTGCAATGTATTTCACACACACACACACAAAGAAAAACTGATTTTTAAACCTAGCTTTTATTTTTTTAGCCCTACGATTTTATTATTTTTAAATTTAATGGTATATCAAATCAGAGAATATTATTTAGAAATTAAGCTATCATTTTTCTCTTCAAACTTATTATTTCTTAAACATAGTTTAAAGATATGTTTGAGAGTTGGAATTAATACAATGGAAAATGTGAATTTGAGGATTCTCTATTGATCATAATCTAGCTAAAGCAATGTTAGCCTTCCAACTCACAAAAGAGACTTGGAAATCCACTTGTGTCTTTAGAAGCTGCCTCATCTGCTGAACGATAACACCACCTTCATTTGAACTAGATATGACAAAATTACCAATACAACCTTATAAGGACAATCTGTTTCTAAATCTAAACATATTTGACTAACAATATTCATATTACATAATTAAAATTCTGTGCTCTCTCCTTATATGCTTGATTAAATATGTTTATGGGATGGGATGTAGAACTACTTTCCCAATGGCTCTATTAGTCTTCAAGTATGCAAATGCTTCCACTGTCTGAGAGAATGGAAAGGGACCCTTAGGATCCAACACTGGCTTCACCTTTCCACTTTCTAAGTAAGGCTTTAATTTCTCCAACACCGCACCATCTGAAACTGCAGATAAGGCGATAGCCGGTGGAGTCATGGGTGGTACTATTGTCACAACTTTGCCCCCTTCTTTAACAGCCTTCAATGCCTTGTTACTTTCTCCTGTTTTTTTTGGAATTAACCATGTCTTAGTTTTCAGTAATAATAATAGAAGAGTGCTAATAACTTACTCTTTAACACACTCATTTAAATACTTACTCTTTTATGACTTAAAATTTATTAAAAAATTATAAAATTTGGAGAGAAAAACATTAGCTATAATGTAGGACTAACAGAATTTTGTTATTTTCAATCAATTTTAAATAATCAAAAGGTTTGTGTTCATAGAGTATGTAGCATTTCAAATAATAATAATAAGTATCGTTCCTATTTATAAGACCAACTAACTTCATGTAAAGCCAAAAATTTATGATCAAGATCAAGTACTGACCTACGGTATCATACACTACATCAAACTTTTCTACCAGTTCTTCAAAATTCTCCTTTGTGTAATCAATAGCCAAGTCTGCTCCTAAGCTTCTCAACAAATCCAGTTTCGGAGTACTAGCAGTAGCTGCAACCTTAGATGCGCCAAAAACGTGCTTGGCGAGCTACATCATATCAAACAAATACTAATCAAATCATTTAATATTTTATAAATATTGTATTAATTGTATATAATTATGCTACAAACATTCTGTAAACAAACCGGTACGTGGAATTAGTTTTTTAGAGGATTAAATCTTATGATTTGAAAAAAAAGAAGAATAAGGTCATATTTACATAAACTTCTCCAGCTGTAATTCTAACATAAAAACAAAATGAAACGAGTTTCGTTATAAACTAATATTAATTTATATATAAGTTAATTTATAAAATTTAAAATAAAGAGTTTTTGTCATAAACTAATATTAATTAACTCATGCATAAATTAATTTGTAATAATTATCTTGTAATTTTTTTTCTAAAAAATGTCTTTTAACTTAATTATACATAAACTAATTTTAATTCATAGAAAAAATCATTTTTTTTACAATTGTTTATAGAAAAATTTATCTAAATAAATCATAAATAATCAATTAATACATTGGAAGGAGTGAAATGTTTCAACTATTTCATCTATTAGACTCTACTTAATAATTTAAGCTTCTTGACAAGTTAACTAATGGAGATGGAAGATATCAAACCTGAATAACAAGGGATCCAACTCCACCAGCACCTCCTAGAACAAGTATAGATTTTCCAGCAGAAAACTCAACTTTATCAAATCCTTGATAAGCAGTGATGATGGCTGCAGGAAGGCTAGCTGCTTCAATAAAGCTCAAATTGGAGGGTTTGTGAGCCAACACTTTCTCCTCAGTAGCAGTATATTCTGCCAAAGTCCCAATGGTCTTTGGATTATTCATAGCATACTCAATGATATCACCATAAACTTCATCTCCAACCTTGAATTTCCTCACTTTACTTCCCACTCTCACCACCACACCAGCAGCATCAAACCCTGGAACAATCTTAATTTCCAACACCAAACAAAACATTAAACAAAGCAAAATTTTAAAATTATTAAAACTATATTAATTAGATGAAACAAAATGGAAAATTCTTCTTATATATAGACTCACAAAAAATATAACAATAATAACAAAATCATATTCATACAGGTAAGGGTGCATCAGTGTCCTTCAAAAACCCAAGAGCCCTCTTATAATCTGCAGGATTAAGCGCTGCAGCCACAACCTTGATGAGCACTTGGTCTTCCTTGATGTCTGGTATAGGTATGTTAGATTCAAATTTGAGAATCTCTTCTATGTTTCCATATTCATAATAGACCCAAGCTTTTATGTGTGATGGAATGTTATAAATGCTTGCCATTATCTCTTGAAGGAAAAAGAGTTCGTAGCTTGTAGTAGAACTCTGTGGTGTGGGTATATGTAGTATTTATAATGAAGCACGACTAAATATTTATGCAAAAAATTAAAAATAAAACATCACATTTTTTCATCACATTATTATAAGAGACTTTAAAGATTTAAAAACTTCAAAACCTAAATACGAGCAATTAAAATTATTATAAAAACTAAAATCCACCAAGATCCCTCGTTGAATGGAGTACCAGGATAATAATTCAGTCAAACTTGAAAAACAAAATTTATAAGTTGAATGAAAAAAGGCACATCATCAAGAAAACACATCATGCATGACGTGAAAACGTATGGCGGCCATAAACGACTCAACATTAAAGTTAAAAATAATATAGCTTTGGTAGAATATTTTTGATGAAATATGTATTTATATATCAATTCATGGAGTTGATCTATTCAATCACATATCAGTTTAGTCCGAGGATGGAGAATTTAAATAAGGTTAAACTTCTATATTTAAATAAGTTTCTAAATTAATAATTTTTAATTGAGTTTTTAATTGTGTAAATTCTTAATTGAGTTTCTAAAACATCAAAAACATTATTAATTGTCATTTTCCAACAATCTTAAAGTTAAAACACACAGGGATAAATTCAAAATCTATTGAAGGGGATTTTTTAAAATTATTTAAATGTCTAATTTCTATTAAATTAAAATTATAATTTATAAATGATAATATCAATATTTGATTGATTTGAACAATACTAAGTATTCAATTTCTTAATGAAGGTCTTGAGAAACTAATGAATATTACACACTGATATCATACTTATAAAAATATTATAAATGATAATATATATATATATATATATATATATATATATATAAGTATGATAACATAATTTTTAAAGTTTTAAAGTATAAAGTTTAATATATATTTCTTTCCTAAAAAAATTCAGAGTTGTGGTTCAAAAATAAATTACACCAAACCTTTAATATGTAAAAATGTTGGATTTCATTTTTGAAAAAAGTTGAAAATTATAAATAGAGCTAAAGTTACTCTCTGCTAAAGTTGAAAAAAAATCAGAGTTGTGATTTAAACATAAATTACACCAAACCTTAATATATACATAAGCCTTTCAAAGTCAAACTTTGAAGAAAGACATATTAACTAATAGATGCTGATCGAAGCATATGTACAATGACGTAATCTCTGACGTTTTCAATACCAAAGCGATAGTGCAATTCTCGAAGAAGCCATAAGATTACTAAACTGCAAGCTCAAATAGAATCATGTCATGTCCCTCCTCAACCTTAACGTATTATTTATTTTAACCAAATCCGAACTTAGTTGAATGTGAAACTGTAACAAATAATAAATACATTTATACTTTTGTTTTTTTTTATATTACATTTATACGTAAGAGCATTATTAGTTATTACCAATTTACATATGACTGCAATGCTGACATAATTATATTAGAAACATTTGTGCTCTCTCCTTATATTAACACAAATTAAGGTCAGAATGCACAGCAGGACTTGTTAGTATATTTGCATAGTTATATATGTTCACGGGATGGGATGTATGACTACTTTCCCAATGGTTCTATTTGTCTTCAAGTATGAATATGCTTCCACAATCTGAGAAAATGGAAAGGGACTCTTAGGATCCAATACTAGCTTCACCTTCCCACTTTCTAAGTGAGGTTGTAACTTCTCCAACACAACACCATCTGAAGTGAGAAAGAATGGGATAGCCAGTGGAGTTGCTGGTGGTGCTATTGTCACAACTTTCCCTCCTTTGATAGCCTTCAATGCCTTGTCACTCTGCCCTCTTTTTGGAATCAACCATGTCTTCATTTTCAATAATAATATTATGAGTTTAATATTGATACACATGAAAATACTTTTATACTATCTACCAATAAAAAAATAGATAACAATTATTAAAATAGTTGTTTATTATCAACAATCCTATTACACTTGGCAATCAAAAATAAGATAACAAAGTAATAATTTGTATGTTACATGTTAAAGCACTTTAAATTAATTGTATAATAATTTGTACAGCATTTTTTTGTGTTAATCTCTCTGTTGCACACTATTTATTACATGTTATAAATGATGAACAAAAATAAGATAGGTACAAAAACTAGTTCTGTACCAATTGTTGTACACATAACACATCTCATATGTTAATATTGTATTATTCATGACCAAACTGACTTCATGTGAAACAAATAATTTAAGTTTACTTCATACTCTTTGGATTATTCACACCATACTCATTGATATATATCACCATAAACCTCATCCCCAACCTTGAATTTCCTCACTTTACTTCATACTCTTACCACACCAGCAACAGCGTACAAAACCAAACACAAATTAAACAATGCAATGATAAAAAATGACTCAAATACAATTTTAATCCTTACAATTTTATTTTTTAATTATAAGTACAAAATTATTTTTTATTTTTATTTCTTACAAATTATGTCTCTTTGTTATACGAAAACTGAAGTTAATTAATTTAAATTATTTTATTAATAATATCATAAATTAAAATACTTTTAATTAACATTTTAATATTAAATAATTTGTATTTATCAAAATAATAACATTCTGTTAATATATATATATATAATAAAATAATAGTTTGATTCTTTATTATAAGACAACCAATATTATTGCACTGGTCAATTACAAAAGTAAAAAATTGCAATATTCTTTGTTATAGTAATTTCTCTCTTATTTACTTGACAGTTGTCTAGAAAGTTACTAAGTACAGTTATTTCTTTTCATTTTATGTTATGATTTTCATAATCTTTTCCTTTGGGTCCTTCATATTTTCAATATTGTTGGTTCTCACCTCAATTGACTGAGCTTAATTATTGGCAGGTTTGCATATGCATGATAAGAAGTGGAGCCTTAAGTAGATCAATTGCTTAAGATCTGATTTAAATAGAGGTATATTATCACAAGAAGAAAAAATTATTATTGAACTTCACTTCTTTCTCTCTTATTTTTGTTGCACATCAATTTTGTCATTAATAAATTATGCTAGATCTTACAATTTCTTAAATATCTTTCCAGTCTACATGGTATGTTGTAATGTTATAAAATTTGGCCCAGTCACTGGTCGAGGTAGTGGGTCAGTGGATCAGTGGTCCAACCGGTGAGTCATTAATTGGCCCGATTTGATCCGGTCTACATTAAAATTTTTAAAATTATATTATATATATAAGTATATAACTAACATTATTTGATTAAGAAAAGTATACTAAAAAATTCAAATAACAATTGAAGTATTAAAATTGATAATACAAGTAAAGTGTACTAATAATAAAAGAGAGTGTAAATAGCCACTACTTAAATTTAAACACCAGTTCCATTTTTAATAAAATAATGAGCAAGAAAGAGTACAAAAAGCAAAAAGGGGTACAAAAAGCAAATTGGTATCTGGATCTTAGCCCAAATAAACATAAACCCCTAATTCCTAATGATATATATAACCTACGTTGTGCTTCCTCTTCTCCATTTCCACTTCCTGTATTGTAGGCATTGCAACTGCGCCTCATATTTTTTATTTCCGCTTCCGATTCAGTGTTTCACACTTCCTCTTCTTCTTCTTGTCTTTCCTGTACAGGTTTGTTCATAGTGCTTCCTATTCCTCTTCCTCCGCGTTATCGGAGGTGAGACCGGCGCACGAGCAGTGCGGCGGTGGTTGAGTCGAGTGACGGCGACGATGTGCACAACCCGGTCTGGGTCTTAAAAACAGGTCGGGTTTCTGGTTCTTCCCAAAAACGCTCGATTTTCTCTAGGCCCAAACTGGGCCACATGCATGAGGGTCCGATGGCCAACCCGGTTCGGTCATGCCACCGGGTCCTTGTTGGACCGGTCCAACTGACCGAGATAAACCAGGTTTTATAACTATGGTATGTTATCTTAGCTACCTTTTAAGAGTTATGTGTGTTCAAATATCTTGTAAGATATGACTTCACATTTGTGTATCATTAAAAAATGGTAAAAAAATATTGAGAATAATATATGTTATATTATTCCTTTTTGTATTTTTTTTCTATTCTACATTTTATTTTATTATTTAAAATTTTTAATATTAAATAATTTATATTTTTCAAAATAATAACATCTAGTTAATATATATTATAAAATAATAATTTGATTCTTTGTTATATGACAATCAAATTTAATTAATTTAAATTATTTTATTAATAATATCATAAATTATAAAACTTTTAGTTAACATTTTTAATATTAAATAATTTATGTTTACCAAAATAATAACATTCAGTTAATATATATTATAAAATAATAGTTTGATTTTTTGTTATAAGACAATCAAAGTTAATTAATTGAAATTATTTTATTAATAATATCATAAATTAAAATACTTTTAATTAACATTAAGTATCTTTTAGGCATCCATTTTCTAATTTTTTTAACATATACAACTTTTATTAGTTTTGATTTTTATTCACTTAGCTCTACAAAGTTACAACTAAATATATACAATTATATTATATATTTAACCGTTACAATTAAATATATATAATTATATTATACATTTGATTTTATGACTTGTCCGTGTGTCCACACGGGTATTGTCTAGTATTTGATAAAAGTTTGGTGGAGTTAAATCAGCAATTGAGTGAGAAATTTTGATAAACAAGTTTTTAAAAAAGTCATACAAATCTAGAGTTAGGTTTGAGATTGACTTGTATAAGAGTAGATTAGGTTCTACACTTGTACTTGATATTGACTCTTTAAATAATGAAATATTCTTTATTCAATTGGATTGAGTGATTCAGTTGGAGATGTGAATGTTTTTCTCCTATTGAGCTTGTTTTCTCTTAGAGTCTCTGAATTTATTGAGCTTATTTTCTCTTATTGAGTCTATGAATTTTTATTTTGTTAAAATTTTATGTGTTTTATCCTCTTTACAATCTAATTATCTATTTTATATTTTTTAGATTTTATCATAATTAAATTGTTAAATTTTATAAACTCAATTCAACTCCTCCTTCTTGCATTCATCATAGACCAACACTTGGTTGAATCAAATATAACTATACAAAGTGTTAAAAGTTTTTCTTACGAGTATGTAAGGTAGTTATATATGTTTAAACTCAAAGTATTGATTAAATAAGAACAATTTTGTAATAGTGTGCGCTAGCTAGATTTTTTTTGCTGGAAGAATGTGACATATATAACAAATATAAACATGGTATTTTACTCTTTTTACCCTATTTTTTTGTCAATACTATTTTTTTGACCATAATCTTTTTACAATACTTCTATTTATCCATTATTCTTTTCAAAATAAAATGAAGGAAATAAATTTTAAGTTTAAATTTGTTATAAAAAAATGTGTCTGAATATGTATATTGTAAATAAATTCTTATGTAAGATAAATAGCTTTTTTTTAAGAAAAAAAAGTATATCCACCTTCTCTTCCTCTCAGTTCAGATTCAAAAATATCTAGTTATTCTACTTTCTTCTTTTGTTATTTTTTCTAATGCAATTAATTTCTGGAGGTGTTTCGATCCATCATCTGTATGCTCCGATTATCCACCAGATTTGTGCTTTCAAGACCAGACCTTAGCATCTATCGTTTCAGCATGTTCTCATAGAAGTCAACTCGTGTGCAGATTGACTTTCCAATAAGGGTTCATCTACAACAGAACCTATGTACATTTTGACTCTTGTCCAATTTTGTTACGTTCTTTGTTGATGTCTGATGCTCTTGGGATTTCTTCCTTAAGAGTGTAGTTCTGTTTTTGTTTTGTTCTCTTTATTTCCCATTGATAAAAAAATGCAATTTCGACTTTCTTCTTAATTGGTCATTATTAACTTTTCAGCATGCATGCAAACGAATTGCTGGCAAGGTTCATAATGTTATGCCCGCTCTCCATCGATTATCATTCCTTTGACCCATGCATTGTGTTTTATTAGTTTATTGTTTCTAGCTAATTCGGGGATACCGGGAAAAAAATCTTAATAAGGAAAAAGGATTGGTGATCATCGTTAATAAGTTTTGTATTAATTGTGCAATCAACCGAGAAAACTTGACAAATGTAAATGTCGTGACAATTTCTGTGTTGATAAAGTTGTGTCATCGCAAATCAGTAAATAACACTAACCATGTCTAATGAGATTGTACCTTAAAATAAAGTGTGATTGTAAGGTTATTAACTGAAACTATATTACTAGCCAGGTTGTATAGTTGAAGTATTTAACTACTCTTTGGTGTGGGTAGTAGAGTTGAGCCGGAGGAGTAAATATTTATACAAAAATAGAGGCGAATAATCCATATCTCATATATATTGAGATATAAAGTTGATCCATTTAGGTTGATGAAGGGTGAAGGATGAAAGGAGGAAAAAAGGTTACTGATTGGAATTTTCTAACTGATATTTCTAACAAAAAATAATATTTACTAATAAAAAATAAAATAAAAAATATCTCATATTCAAATGAATTTGGACTAATTGATAATGTAGACTTGTAGAGTGAATGGGGCTTAGGTCTAATCTTAACCAAATTCAAACTCAAATGTGAAACTGTCACAAATACATATTTGTATATATGAAAGATTTATATTTATTACCAATTTACAGCTCTCTTGACCAGCAATATTGACACTATTAGAAAAATTAAAATGTTACGCCCTTTCCTTATCACTCATATTAATTAATATTAGCCTTATAGCACAAATTAAGGTCAGAATGCACAGTAGAACTTGATATACATACAAAGTTATTTTTATGGAATGGGATGTATATATGATTACTTTCCCAATGGCTCTATTAGTATTCAAGTATATATGCAAATGCTTCCACTGTCTAAGAAAATGGAAAGGGACTCTTAGGATCCAATCCAATATTAGCTTCACCTTTCCACTCTCTAAGTAAGGCTTTAACTTCTCCAACACAACACCATCTGAAGTGAGAATGAACGGCATAGCAGGTGGAATCGCAGGTGGAGCTTTAGTTACAACTTTTTCTCCTTTGATAGCCTTCAATGCCTTGTCACTCTGCCCTGTTTTTGGAATCAACCATGTCTTAAGTTTCAAGAATAATATATATGAGTTTAAATATTGATACACATGAAAATACTAAGAGAGGAAAAAAATACTATACACTCACAAACTCTAATAACAAATTATTATATTTGATAAATTTATTAACTTTTTTTATAATTAACTTAAAAATCATATAACATTAATGTGTAATCGAATAATAATATAAAATTATTTTATAACATAATTGGATGTGACTTGTCAATTGCATTATTATTAAACTTTTTTATCATACATGATCTCAATAATTAGATAACAAGGTAAAAATCTTTATAATACATGTTAATACATTCTAATTAAATTAATAATGTTAATATTGTATTATTCATTACCAAACTAACTTCATGTAAAGCAAATAATTTAGGTTCAAATTCAACATCTGACCTACGGTGTCTTACAATACATCAAACTTCTCCGCAAGCTCTTCAAAATTCTCCTTTGTGTAATCAATATGATATCTACTCCCAAGTTCCTTAACAAATCCAATTTCGTGGAACTAGCAGTAGCTGCAACCTTAGATGCGCCAAAAACGTGCATGGCAAGCTACAACATATGAAAATTTAATATTTTATAAATATTGTTATTAATTAAATATAATTATGCTAGAAACTTTATGTAAACAAAACAGGTGCAAAAAGGTTCATAGATGATTGAATCATATCATTCGGGGAGAAGAATAAAACAATCAATTGAAATAGTGGAAGAGAAATGGCACTACTATTTCAATAAGACATTATTACTTAATTGAAACGTTTTGATTAAGGTTGTGAAACTTGAAAAATCACGTAAACTTCTATTTTTTTTTTATAAATTTAAGTTATAGAATTGACTCATAAATTCGTAAAATTTTACGCAATAGAAAAATTAATATCAAAAAACCTATGAATAAAATTTATGTTTAACAGATTAAAATGCTCTTGCCACAATAATAATTTAACATTTAAACAGCATAATAAAGTCAAATAATAAATCACAATAAGTCAATAATAAAGTGTAACAATACATTGGTACTAAATAATATCAAAATACATAAATAATCAAATTTTATATAAATTTATAAAAATATAAGTGATTAAAGTATTAAAAACATTTTTAAAAGTGTTAATTTTTTCAAATTGTTTGAGTCATGGTTAAATATTGATATTGTGGGGTTTAGGGGGAAAAAGAAGTATAGTTGATTTCAAACTCTTCGACTATCTACTTAACTTAGAGAGTTTATGCAAGATTACCAAAATTTTTTTTTTTAAGAGAGTTAACTTATTTTCTCTACATAAACTCCTAAAACCGGAAGAATTTAAGAGTTAACTCGATAAATTGATAATTGTGGATGTTCTTGACAAATTAACCAATGGAGAAGGAAGATATCAAACCTGGATGACAAGGGATCCATCTCCACCAGCACCCCCCAGAACAAGTATAGATTTGCCAGCAGAAAACTCAACTTTTTCAACACTACTACAAAAAGGTCCTTTAACGACACACAATCTACGACGGTTGTTTCATAACCGTCTTCGTATGTGAGATGGTGGCATTTTTGCAATTACATATAAGTTTACAAGGACGGCTTTCAAAAAACCGTCATAGAAAGATAAAAAAGAAGACGGTTATACAAAGACCGTCGTAGTTTTTGCAGCTTTCAAAGACGGTTTTTGTATAACCGTCTTTGTGTTTATTTCATTTTATATTGTAATTTCAACATTCATTTTATTAAAAAAGCGCGCCTGTGCCCTATCTCCTTGCTCACGACCTCTCTTTGTCGTGCCTTCTCTTTCACACCATCGTCTTCCATACTCCCTCTCTCTTTCTCTCTTTCTCGCCTTCTCACGACCTCTCTCTCTTTCTCTCTTTCCCTTACCAGTCTCGTACTCGCGTTCTCCATTGTAGTGACTCACGCAAGGTGCAACTCCGGCGTCATCAGGACCTTTTCTCTGTGACGAGTACGGCATGGTCTGCCTCGTGTTTCACCGCGTTGTACATACAGATACTTATATCCTAGAACTCTTATTCGTTGATTTGCTAGGAAATAGGGTTAATTAGTTTCAATTTTTTCTGCATCCACTTCTGTGTTATGAACAGGTACGCTGTCTTTGTTGTGGGTTTTGGTTAGGGGTTTCATCCTCGGTTTCTTTGTCCTAGGGACCGAAGTTCTCGAGGAAGGTCTCGTCGACCGGGAACTCGTTGGAGCTAAAGGATTTAGAGATGGTGAAGGGGCAGGGGTGGTGGTGGTGGAGGAATGGCTTAAGACGGTGGTGGAGACGCTGAGGGGGAAGGGTTTAGGGGTTTAGGGAAAGTGAAGAGATAAGAGGTTTGCAGAACTTGCTTGGCTGGATAATTGGTATAATTGGTATGATTTTTCTAGTTGCTGTAATGATAGTCTTTTGTTTTAAGAAGGAGTAGATCCTGGAGTGAAATTGAGAGCAGGGATAATGGTAGAGTAAAATGGTGAGGTTGATTTGACAGATTTAAGGATGATAGATAGTGTGTGGTGATCATGGTGTTGATATCAATTTTTTCTATGTAAATATTGGTGTATGAATCCTTGATGACTGGTCATTTGTTTTTATGGCCACAGGTCGACCAACATGTTCTCAAAGTTAAGAATTGAGACTACATCTGCAAAGGCATCTGGATCCAGGATGAAGGTCTTACAATAACATATTTTAATCTACAAAAGATTGAGGAGTTATATAGCAGCTTGCAGGATTTCTCTTTAGATCTATGCTGTAATTTCTCAGTGATAATTTTCAGGAAAGGAGGCAGAGTGGAGCAGAGATGGTGAACACACTGCAAGCTTTTCCCTTTTGCCACTGGGTGGACCCACAATGTAGGCGGGAAGGAGAGTTTTGAGGATCTGCAACAACTCTTTGAAGAAATGTTTCAAGCCAATATTGGGTCAGCGGGAAGCACCTCTTACACTGCATCGGCTTGTTCTGGCGAAAGTTCTAATGCAAATAAATGTATTTCCACTGAAATGAATTTTGGGAAGACATACAATTCATCTGAATTCGATTCCTGCTACCAAAACTTCTGTTTAGAGGTTAGTATATACAACAATCTTCAATTCATACTATGAAATTCATGCCTTTCTATTTTGCTTAGTGTATTTTTCTGAACTGGTTACATTTTAAGATTGAACTCGTAATATCTATTTTTTTAATGAACTTTTTGCCAAACAGATCCCAAATGTTCTTTAGCATATTTTGGTATTCCTAATTTTTAAAGTATTTGCATCAGAATTTTTATATTCGTATATTCTAGTATTCTTTGAGGAAAACTGATGAACGTGGCTATAGAGACCAGAAATTAATTAAATAATGAACGTGGCTATAGAGACCATAAATTAATTAAATAATAAACACTATCTCAGGATTGTAATAGAGGGGGGAAATTTAGTCTTATTCTAATACAAGCATTTGCCTGATAAGATGGTTGGTTGCTATTTGAAAGGTCTCAGCTTGCATTTCCTTAAGGAGCATTTATGGTGTTTCCTCTTTGTTGAGTAGGCAAGAATGGTGGTTATTTAGTTTCTTTCTACCCTTTTAATCATTAATATCTGTTGGTGCATTTTTCTAATGATTTTGGACTTCAGGGACCATTGCTAAGGGTGCGGCACTATTACATGAAGAGGGGGCTAGGGAAGTGTATGCATGCTGCAGCATTTGGATAGTTTGAGTAGTATGATTTACTGCAATCCTTCATTAAATTTAAATGTGTCTCATGGCATTCATGTTTAGTGTTATATATGAACCAGTATTTATATCATGTGGTTTATTTTATTTGGATAATCATAATCCAATAATTGAGAGGTT
>PYAF01002226.1:2549389-2596796 GCA_007407185.1 Glycine tomentella | reverse complement strand
TTTTGATAACAACCGTCTTAGAAAGTGACATTCTAAGACGGTTTTTTCTAAACAACCGTCTTAGAATGTAACTTTCTAAGACGGTTGACAACCGACGTAAAAAATGTTACTTTTCAACGACACTCACAAAGACGACGGTTGCAGAACCGACGTAAAAGGGCCTAAATAACCGACGTAAAAGGTCCTGTTTGTAGTAGTGCAAATCCTTGATAAGCAGTGATGGCTAAAGGAAGGCTAGCTGCTTCAACAAAGCTCAAATTGGAGGGTTTGTGAGCCAATACTTTCTCTTCGCCAGTAGTATAATTTGCCAAAGTCCCAATTGTCTTTGGATTATTCACACATAAACCTCATCTAAACCTTGAATTTCCTCACTTCACTTCCCACTTTGACCACCACACCAGCAACATCGTACCCCGGAACACTTAAAATTTTCAAAACCAAACACAACATTATCACTTGGATGACTTTCTCTTTCCGGCTTCTGTACTCAATGTACAGAATGCTAATTAAATAAGCAGTATAACTTCCAAGCAAGCCATAGAACACTTGGATTATGATGCATGAAAGCGTTCTGAGCAACCTGCGCATCACAAAATCCAGAAGAAGAAAAAAATCATATATATATATATATATATATATATTTTTTTTTTTTACTTTCTCCTTAGAAGAAACCAAAACTGGGTACAAACTGAGAATCTCATTTCATATCATGAAACTAGCATTTCTTGACTCATTTTTTGGGTTAATATAGGTATCTCCCACTAAGCCAGAAATTAAATAATAGTAAAGTACTAAGATCGATTTAAACTATTGATATCTCCCAATCTCTGTTATTATACAAATGTACCAACCACATGCTTAAGGAGTATGGTTTTGTTATGTGCCTAACCATACCACAACATATTTGTAGGAATTTCATGATTCATAGTGTTAGCTGATTTGAGGCACAGCTGAACAAGTATTGAGAATAATCTAAGTCTCACATCGACTAAAAATAGTGTCAAGTCAGAATATATAAATAGAGAACAATTCTCACTCTATGGACTAATTTTTAGAATTAAGTTAGGTCCAAATTCACGTTCTAAGACCAAACATCATATGCAGAACCATGAGCGGATCCACATTCAAAGCTACCCCTTTACATTTTCAAGATAAATTATTAATATGATATAACTGTTAAAGAGGTCAAAGTTAGCATTCTAAAGCCCCTTGGCAGAACCACCATGCCAGAGAGCATTTTTTAAGCTAAAATGTGAGGTCTCCCCTTTCACTTCCTCTCCCTCCTCACGCTCCATCGTATGGGAGAGGCTTGACATCATGGCTTCTTCAGCTTGCTTCTTCTAATGGTTAACTTTTTCTAATATGTTAAAACACACACTAAGAAACACTGAGTAAGGAACTAAACTAAAACTAAATAACTAAAAGCTAAGTGAAGTCAGAGAATCTGAAAAGGGAAGCAGAAACTTTGGTGTTTGAGACCTACCAAGTTATATAAAAGTTGACGGCAAACGTATGGCGGCTAGGCATGGCAACGGGGCGGGGCGGGGGCGGGTATTGCATTCCCCGTCCCCGTCCCCGCCCCCAAACCCGTTCCCCGCCCCCGCCCCCGTTCCCCGCCGGGTTTTAAAACCCATCCCCGTCCCCGCTTGGGGTCGGGTTTTCCCCGCCCCGTCCCGCCCCCGCTATTTGATTAGAATTTAAAAAATAAAAAAAATAATATAATTTTTTTATTGAAAAATCGAATAAAAAAGTTAATTATGTAACAAAAAAAATAATAACAAACCCACATTTAAAATATGGGATCATAATTTTAAAATTACAAAACAAAATCAATCAATTCAATTAAAAAAATTAGAAAATAATATATATTTTTATTTTTTTTTATTTTTTAATATTATTTATTACGGGGCGGGGAACGGGGGCGGGTATCAGTAACCCCATACCCGCCCCCGCCCCCGCTTTTGGCTACCGGGGAAAACCCGAACCCGAACCCGAAAAATTCGATTTTTCCCCGTTAAAATCGGGACGGATTCGGGCGGGTACCCACGGATTCGGGTCCCGCTGCCATGCCTAATGGCGGCCATAAACGACTCAACCAACTTAAAGTTAAACATTATATTGTTTTGATATAATTTTCTCGATGAAATATATATTTATATATCAATTCATCGAGTTGATCTATTCAACCCAACATCAGTTTAGTTTGAGGATGAACAATTCAATTAAGGTTAAACTTCTATATTTAAAGAAGTTTTTAAATTAATAAATTTTTAATTGAATTTTTAATCGTGAAATATAATTTTTTTAATTGAGTTTCTAAAACTTCAAAAATTTATAAATTGTCATTTTCCGACAATCTTAAACTACACACATAGTGATAAATTCAGAAATCTATTAAAGGGAGACTGAATTTTTTTTTTCTTTGTAATTGTTTAAGAAAACACACATCATGCATGACGTGCCGAACGAAACATACTGCGGGGATAAACGTCTCAACCCTGATTTTAGAATATTCCACATTTATGACAATTAGATATTTATTTTTAATGTGAATTTTTTTATTACAATTAATGAGATTTTCAAACATTAGAGAATTTATTATAAAAATAATATAATCAAGTTCTATTTGGCTATATATAGTAACACATTACCATATTAAAATTGGGGTAGTACTTAGGGGTGGAAATGGGTTAGGCTGTCTATCAGGGGCCTTTGGCCTAGTCTATTTAAAGTCTGTCTTGACCTAGCTTGGTTATTATAAAGGCTAAGCTAAGGCTTTTTGACAAGCCTGTTTAAATAAAAAGACCAGGCTCAAGCTTTAAAAAAAACCTGTTAGGCCTATCAGACTGGCCTATTTAATGTATATATATATATATATTAAAACATAAAAATAATATATTTATTTTTTAAAAAATATTTTTTCTTATTATGAAGGTGGATGATCAATCACTTTAAAAAATTATCTTGAAAATCTCATAAATAATTACGAGAAACATATCTATAACTTATAGGATCATATTTGATAACTTATAAGAAAAACATATATATTATGTTATTTTTTATTTTTAATTATTTATTTCTATTTAATTAGGCTTTGTATAAGGCTTTCAGGTCAGGCTCAGGCTTTAATAACTTATTTTTAACAGGTAACAAGTCAGGCTTAGGTTTAATAATAGTGATGCGGGCCAGACTCATGCCTATCAAAACCTAACTTGATCTGACCTATTTCCATCCCTAACAGTACGTTAGACATGCACATGATAGGTATGTAGTTAGGTACATAAAAGATTAGGATATCCTTTTGCGCGGCTGCTATAAGCTTATATACTCTTTTAAATAAGTAACTAAATACGATCATTCGATATAAAATATATCTAAAGATTTACGTGTTACTTAATAAAGTAAATGTTCAAAAATATTTTAGTAACATCTTACAGATTTACTACACTCTCTATTTGAAAAATTAGAAGTGTTACAACCGGAAATTAGTTTCTTATTCTTAACCAGAAAATGTCATAGTTTCTTTCTGATAATACGAAATGGCATATGTTGAGAAAGTTTAATCCGTGAAAGATAATTTTAGTGATAGATTTTAAATTGAGATTTTAGATTAATTTTTGATAGATCCTATAGTATTAAATAGGATTAAAGATCTTTTAAGATTTATTCCATTTTTTTTAATGATAAATTTTATTTTGAGATCTTAAATAGAAAGAAAAATAAAAATAAATTATTATTTTCTAAATATTAAGAGGTCTTCTACAATAATCATCTTTCATGTTGGAGATCTCTTCAACTTCTTTATTAGGATATTTAGTAAATATCAAATCTTAAACTCAAGATCCTTACTTAAGATCTTACACTAAAGATATTTTTATAACTTATAGGTTATATAAATATTAGTAATTTAAAAAATTAGTTTTTCAGCAAAAGGTTTAAGACAAACAAACCCACTTTTAAATATTACACAATTATAACAATTCGATATTTTATTCTTTTACAATGTAGGTGAATAATCTTTCATTATACAGTGAATGAGATTTTGACGCATTATAGTATTTATTATTTAAATAATTTAATCAAGCTCTATTGTGGTCAGCAATACTTTTGTTACCATATTTAAATTCCGGTAGGTAAGATAATAGGCACTTAAAAGATTATGATATCTTTTTGTCGGGCTGCTGTATATGTTTATATTTTCTTTTAAATAAGTAACTTATATGATCATCCAATATAAAATACATCTAAAGATTTTCATGTTACTTAATAGAGAAAGGCTATAAAAATAAATATTTTTAATATTTTAATAACATCTTAAAAATTTAATATTTAATTCAATAATATTATTAAACAGGTGAATCAACTATAATAGTAATTTTTAAGAAAAAAGCTAACCTTTTTTTCTAAGCAAGCTAGACAATTAAATACTAAAATATCATTAATTAATCAACTCATTAATAATGGTTACTATAAGACAAGCACAAAGTTTTAAATACAATGAACATAACTTATTTATTTAAATAAAATTTCAAAGCAAGAGAAAAGGATATACCCGTATGATAATTAAAAAATAAAACATGACAAAACGTAAGTCAAACAACTATAAGCTAGAGTTCGATTTCTAGTACATAGATTTATTAATCGAATTCCATTTTTAATGATAAAAGAAAAACTTTAAGTGTAACGTTGTTTTTTAAAATGGATTATTCAAGTAATTTAATTAATTATAAGATAAATTAAATTTAGTTTAAGTATTTGAATTAATTAATTAATAAATTTAGTGATTTGATTGTATGTGTGGATGTGATTAAAATTTTAGTGTTTTGGGCTTAAAAAGATGAACCTTAGTTTATGATTGGAGGGGTGGGTGTGTATAATAAGAATTAGGTGTGAAAGAGAAACAATAAAAGTCATAGACCTTCTTTTTTTGTTGAAACCTTCTCTTTCAGAGTTCTCTCTTCTCCAAGAACCACCTTTGGAGAACCTTGAACCTAGCTTGGTGGTGAAGCTGCTAGCATTCCTTTAGCACTTGAGACTGCTAACGAAGGTTTTGAACATGCCCACTTTTCTGCTGGCAAATCTATCCTTGTTTTGGGAGGAGCTGGTGGAGTTAGAAACTATGTTATTCAGGTACATATATATTAAGATTGCTACAAATATTTAGAAATTAATTAAGTTGAAAGATTTTATATTAATTTACTCATAAATTAATTTTTGTTATCATATTATTGATATAGAGTATTAATTGATTTTGTCGATAACTAATTTTCATTGGAAACTTGATTGGTCATCTTTAATAGGTCTCTCTTTTTAATTACAATTTTTCATCCACAAAATTTGAATTTGAGATTTTATTTAAGAAAACTGACTTCAGTATTACCTAGACCAATAATTTTATTTAATTAAGTGATATGTCTATGTTTGGATGTAGCTAGCTAAACAAGTTTATAAGGCGTCTAAGATAGCAGCAACTGCTAGCACCGGGAAACTTGAACTTTTAAGGGAGTTGGGTGTTGACTTGCCTATTGATTACACAAAGGAGAACTTTGAAGACCTTCCAGAAAAATATGATTCTTAGTTATGATGTAGATCTGTTTGGTTACAAGGTTATAAGTATTTATGAGAGTTTCTCTACCAAAAATAATTCTATATTTCTAACAGAAAAACTCTCAAAAATACTTATAACTTATATCCAAACAAGTCTGTAATAGGTTAGACTTCTAAACCAAAAATGGTAAAACATATTGGTAGTTTCCAAAATATTTCAAAATTCAGTTTTAATTCATATAAAAATTAAATATATTTTTAGTATTTACATTTATCAAAAGTGATGTAATTTTAATCATTCATATGAGACTAAAAACATTTTTTTTAGAAATTAAAACTGAATTTTGAGGTATTTTAAGAGATTAAAAAATATTCTAACTCGTAAAAACTATCCATCTATATACATTGCTTGTCATGAAACATTAATTATTGTTTACCATAATTACTGATATATAGGGCAAGGTGATAGAGCATTTAAGGCCGTTAAGGAAGGTGGGAAAGTTGTGACAATAGAAGTATCTGGACATCCACCAGCTATGTTTTTCGTGCTCACCTCAAAGGGATCTATCTTAGAGAATTTAAGACCTTACTTTGAGAGTGGTAAGTTGAAGTCAATACTCGATGCCAAGACTCCAGTGCCATTTTCTCAGGTTATTGAAGCCATTTCCTACTTAGAAACTTCAAGGGCCACAGGAAATTAAAATGGTCGTTTATCCCATTCCCTAACCACAATATATTATTAACTCATCATATAATTATAATTAATAATGAACATTTTAAAGTGTGTACTAAGATAATTAAATTAATTTAGGTTTGTGTCAAATAAAGTCCCTTGTACTACTATGCTTTATGTTTATGTATACAAAGCAACCTAGCTGCTGAAAAATAAAGATTGATATCTCGTTGCAATGTGATCAGATTGATATATAAATACTCTTGTAAGCATTCTATGAGTTTTGATGCATGTTCTAATTTGACTGAATTCCTGCAACGTACTGATCAACTCATCTATTTTTTATCAATTAGAAAATAAAAGTGAATAAATAAATAAATAAAGATTGGTAATTGATGTATCTGAATATCATGATCAAGTTCATGTACATGCAGTTGAAATTCTAGGTTGAAACGGACAAGACCCGGTTTTTACTCTCAGAGGCAGTCTTGTATACTTTATATTTTCCATTTATATATATATATATATATATATATATATATATATTTCTACTATATGTTGATTTTTCTTCTTGTGATTGATGTAAATTTTGTTGAAACACAGATGCATGTATCAGTACTACACTATGACTTCCCTTTGCTCTCAAATGTTTTTTTTTTTTTTTTTATGCTTTGATACGCTATTAGATTTTTATTTGGTCCTGATACCCTTCTTTTGCTTATCCACTCCCCTTTTCTAAGTAAATAGGAGAATGTATTTTTTGAAAACAAATTGGAAAAGGGAAGTAGATAAGAAGAAAGGGGATGAATATAGCAACTGCCAAAAGAACAATGGAAATTTGAGCCTAAGAGATCAATGGACCCAATTGGGCCATAAGGCCCGTAAAATTGAAAATGTTAAAATTTGGAAATTAAACTTTCAAATCGAACAAAATTTTATAACAATTCCGAAATTTAATAAAGAGATTGAGTGGCATAGGAAAATAATAAGATTCTGAAATTTAGTTTTTGAAAGTATTGAAACTTTGCAGGCTTCAAGAATTAATTTTTGAAAATATGCAAAAATTTCAATTCTTAAGAGATTTAATTTCCTCAAGTATAGGTAGGAATTATAATCCATAAGTGTTCTTACATACTTCTTGAAATTTCTTTTGCACTTCCATAATTTAATTTTTGAAATGTTACATCCAAACACATGTATAGGGGTATTTTTTGAAGAAAAACAATACGGAGGGTGTAGTGAAAGAGAAAAATGCAACAAGAATTATGCCAAAGTTGATTGTAAAACTTAATAAGAATGTAATAACTTGATAAATTTTATAGCATGCATATGATTACATGCCATATGCGCATTGAACCAATAGTTTGGCCAGAAGACTGGGAATCACTCACATCTTAAGTGTGGTTGAAAATTTTGTAATAGAGATCTAAGTGACCTAGGAAACCCTCAATATGTATGTAATCAGGTGGCAATACCCTTATAATAAGGTAAATCAATTTAATGCGTAGTATAAGTATTTCCATACAAGTTATTGGGCACGAAAATTGCTTATAAAATAAAGTGAGCACGCAAATTGACATTTAAGGTATGAAGTTTACGTTCCATAGAGATATGTCGATCAATCATGCATCATTGAGTCTCATTCTCTACAATGTTGATTTAAATAGCAAAATCACCTAATAAATTGATTGCCATTTCTTTGTGGTTGGAAAAATTGATCAGTTCATTTAATTTTCTCAAGACAGCCGTTCAAGTTTGACTGATGAATGATGATGGTGATGGACAAGTATCCCTATTTATTTATGCATCTTTCAGTGCGTTAAATTATTTTCGGGACAGGTGATATCTAATTAAGAATTATAAATATTCGGATTAATGTACATATATATAATATGATTTATATATAAATAGGTGTTACATTAATCCTTTAAGAGAGTCTCAATGCAACGTTCTATAGTATGTATGTGTGTATGGGATATTTTTTTCTTTTTTCAAAAAGAATACTACTGCATATTAATCAAATAATGTGGTGTAGTCCTAAAAAAATAAAGGATATCGTTAATCAGCATTCCTACAATATTGGTTAAGAAATTAAAATAAAAAATAATAATTACAGGTATTATATAGAAAAGTATAAAAAAAAGTTTTAGATAGCATAATTTTATATATTTTCTAATAAAAACATATATCGTTTTCATTTTTTAACCAATGTTTTAAGAATATTAATTGGTTAATATTTTTTAAAAACTTTGTATAAACATTTCTTACTTATACTTTGTAAGGATAGAGCTTGGTTTCTTTAACAAAATTTTAGTAGGTAAGGCCACTACTGTTGGTTGCTAGTGGTTATGGAGGAAGCATCCCATTAAATACAGGAAAAGTTTTAGGTGAATATGCACAAAAAAATGAAATTGTTCGTTGGTGTATCATTTTTAAGATTCCCTATCATGGAATTGGTGGATCGTAGGTCTACGTCCCTATGAAAAATTATACATCACCGGAAATAAGACGGTGTCTTCTTCTTTTATAGGCTTGTTTATTTCTTTAAGATCACAACTCGTTAAAAAGAAAATATATAGTATTAAATATAAAAAAAAAAGTAGCACAAGATTCGTCCTTTCAAGTCTGGTGGTGTTTTGGTTGTCTTTATTTAACTTCAATTAACATTCATATATGTGCCATAAAACCAATGGGGCCTAGGGGCCACTTAAAGTTCTTCTTTAATTAATAATTAGCTTGTGATCTTTCTTATCTACTAATTAGTCCTAACCACTGGATCATGTGTGTATAAATATGGGTCTGGGTGGAGGAAAAGAAAAAGGAAATATTTTGGATAAAATATATTTTAGATCTCTCAATTTCTAGTCAAAATTAATCTTAATCATTATGTTTTAAGTAGTTAGGAGTTTGTATTGTAGTTGGCACTTGGCAGATAATAATATTTTCAAGTATGTAGTTAAGAGTTTGATTTTTAATTAAGTCCGTATATAATTAGTTAATTAGCAATTTCTAGTCAAAATACACGTCAGTGTTAACCACATGAAAACAGTTTTTTTAATTAACAATGTTAATTTTATAATTAGCTAATTTATACAAAAATTATTTTCGTGCGGTTAGCACCAAAGTGTATAAAAAAAAATCAAGATTATTATTTTTCATTATGAAACTTAAGAATTACGATATTAGGGTGAGGGGCAAAAGTCACTAATTATTAAAAAAGTATAAGAATAAATCAAGATTATTATTTTTTAATATAAAAACTAATTTGATATAAAATAAAATAAAATAAAAATGAGGATATAGTAAACAATCTATCCAAATATTTTGTTAAACCCTAGGGGCACCAAGCTTCGTCTTTCCCCAACTGTGCTAAATTGCTAATGATATTATTTGTCTTGATTTTGTTCCTATGACTCTGCATGGATTCATTCCCCCTCCCCCTCCCTATTAACTAATTATATAATATGGTGAAACCAGAAATTGATTAATTAGTGGCTTTCTATAATTGGGACATGAAATTGCTATGTTTGGTTTGGGAAAGATAAGAGGGAGCACGTATTGTAGTGCATATATAGTGAAATTAGGTGGTTTAGTCATTCATATATTTGGAGATAAACTCCTATTTGAGTGTATGACTTGGACCTGTGACTTCAATAATTATTGTGCATTGTGCAAAGCTTTTAATGAAGAACTCTTCAGTCTTTTTTTTTTTTTTTATAGTTACTTTCATTTCTTATTTTGGACAAATTCTTCTTTAGTCATGGTATAGCACACATCATTTTTCAAACACTCAAATTGTTATATTGAATATAAAGATATTTTAAAAATGAGTGCATTTTTAACTTCTTTTCATAGCATTTCATATTTTGAATAATAATTCAAAGTTGTTCCTAAATCTGAATTAAGCAATATTATTTTCTGGAAAAGTTTTTGGCTTAATTATATTTTTAGTGTGTTTATCATCATCATCATTTTGTAAATTTGGTTTGTCTATCTTTTTTCAAGAATTTGATCACTTCATTATATAATTGTATAATTTTGATATATTTGTTAACTTGAAGTCCAATATTTAACATAAATATTGTCATGGTAGTAGAGTATTAATGTGAATGTGTTGGCATCACAATATAGAAGTGTCGTTTCTATTAAATAGTGATGTCAAGTTAACATATAAATGAAAATTACACAATTAAAATAACGACAAAAACAAATTAAATAATAATAATAAAGAAATTAAAAGTGTAATTAGTTTTTTTTTCATATGTGGATGGTGCTTATGGTAAATGAGAAAAGCTCGTGTGCCTATAAAAGTCCTCTATCGTTCAAGCAAATTAAAGTATAAAAAATACATATAAATTAGAATGAGGTGTGTGTGGGCTTGAAAAAAAAATTGTCTACCTGACTTACATTTCACTTTTCAAAGCATTAGAGTATCTAACTTACTTTTCAATGCATTTCATATTTTAAAAAATTATTTGAATCAAATTTCACATTTTAAATAAAAATTTATCCAAAAGACAAAAAGACAATATAAAATAAATAAACATTTATTTGTCTCTTACTGTTTGTAGGGCCTGTAAAACTTTTTTCTTTCACAAAACAAATCGAAACCGTGTTACAAATTTACGTATTTGTAAACTTTAATGTCATTCAATAATTTTAAATGAAACAAACACAAACTATAATTGTATACGCGTCGTGTCAGCTAAAAAAAATATCTACAAAACACGTTATCTACCTGTCAACAAAATCCAAATCTCTTGACTTGCTTGATCCTTTTTTCCAAATTCTCCCCATAATTATTCTTTTTCTTTTCTTATTTTTCTCATTTGCATAAATAGAATCATATTAAATAAACTCGTGCTTTAATTTCTTTTTTTTAACTGGTTGTGTTTTAATTTCTAAACTTATAGGATTCTGTGTTTAAATTTTAACTCCACAAGATTTTCTTTTACTTCACAGGTTTTACAAAATTCCATTTATATCAGTCAACTAAATAATGAAAATTAAAATAAATAAACTCAATCAAAAAATATGTATCGTGTCTGATAATATTGATTTTTTTTATAATAATAATATTGAAAAAACTATTTATCAAAAGAGTGTAGTAGTTTCAAACCAATTTACATGCGAAGATTATTTTTTCACGCTACTTTATCCTATAACTATTATGTTTAAAATTGATGTTAATATTTACATAAATGTTTTTTAATATTGGATATATTTATAATCGATGTAAGAAAAATATTCTTTACATTGATTATTCTGAGAAACACCACTCATGACGCGCCTACTGAACAAAATAACGTAAAAAAACAACCCCTGCATTACTGCATATAAATCATTTTGAAACTATATTCTTTTGATAAATAATTTATTTTAATAGTATTGTAAAACAGTTGATAATATTATTGCGTTCAAATTCTATCAAATACAAAAAGTCATATTCCTAAGGGAATAAGTAACTTTTGGGTAGTGGGCCCGGGCCCGGCCCACGTCTGCGGCTTGGTATGAGGGGTCCATCACTTACAGCTGGATATGTGGTCCACGTGGACGCCCACATTCCCAACCAATCATTGCACTCCACTTTCGCCACGTGCCCACTTTCTACTCGGACTTTCACCCCCTCACACGGAACCGCGCGGTCACTTTACCATTTCCCTTGTCCCTAGTCTTTTCGCGTCCAAATGCCGTTAATCCCGCCACCCTATGCTTCTTACGTTTCAACTGCAACTCCGAAACTTAAAAAAATCCATCCAAAAAAATTATATAACCCAAAAAAATATCATACCCAATATTATCCACTCGTGTTTTATTTTATTTTTCCCTTTTTCGTTCTTTGATGATGACGAAACACGAATAAGAATTCTCTATTAAAAATTATGTAACAAAATTAAAAATAGTTGAAAAACACTTATCTAATAAAAAAAATCAATGAAACTACCTTTTTCTTAAAATAAAATAAAATTCTAACATATTTCATTAACATATGACTCAAACTCAAAGATAATTTTTTAAGGGTGATGTGATGTTATAGTGCCAGGTAATTTTTTTTTCTTCTGATATAAGAAATTTATCAATTTATAATTTATTTTTTATGCACCTGTAAAAAAAACATTGCATAATCAATTAATTAAAAATAAGAAAATCATATGTTAACTTCTAAAGTAATTATTGTTAAAGTTAATAATAAATTGAGAAAAATATTATATCCAGTGTGAAAAAATTTCACATGCATTTAATTATAACCTATCCTATATGGTAAGTTTATTAACTTTTAAAATAATTATCTTAAAATAATTAAAATAATAAGTTGTGATTAAACAACGATATAAAATTATTTTACACGTAAATGCATAGACATTAATTTCTAATAAATTTATCATACATATAACTTATGTTATATTACAATGTAAAAATCTTTTATAATGTCAAATTACATAATAGGTGTAACCTAATTCCTCTAATATTTTGGATGTAAAATATCAAATATTTGTCGAACACTTATTCTAACAATAAATATTTGAAATTCACTCAATATAATCAATAAGATAGTTGACTTTTATGCAAACATCGTGATAATCAATTTAGGCTTAAGCAACAACAATGATTCATATTATTTTTTTCATTTCTAATTTGGCTTTGGATGCAGCTAATTAAGCTATTTCTTTTCATATAAGAAAAACCAGTCAATAATTAATACATGATTGAGAATTGTTAATAGACAATTCATATATCTATCTGGCAACAATCCTTAATTGATAGTACTTTGAAAAGAAAAAAATTATCAATTCTTTTATGAGAATAATAAAGCAGTTAAGTTGAAGATGAAGGAAAAGAGTGGGAGAGAGGTCACCTTCTTGGTTTTGCTTCAACATTCCAACTCTGTGGAGCAAGTACAACTCTTACAAACATGACATGATGCATAAATTATCTAGAAAATCTCAATAATTCCAATTTTAATTCCCATTCTGCCCTTCACATTCACTCAAAATTTCCGTTACCTGACACGGGTCTTGTTCCACACCCCACATGCACATATATATATACACACATATATAAATGCATGCCATTACCAATGGTACAGCTATGTTGACCCATATCTCTTCATCTGTACATAACATAACATAACACCCATACAAGAAGCAAGCAACCTTGGAAAGTTTTTGGCTTATATTCTTCGGAGAGTACTAAAGGTAACAGTAGCAAAACACCCCCATTCATTGTCTCTGTTGTGTTATTGTTTTGCTTTGCTTTGGTTCCTGTATTTAATGTTATTGTCTTCAATCACACACATGACACACACCCTTTTGTGTATATGTTCTTATTCTCAATGAGGTTTTGTCTGGTGTTGCATTTTCATTGCTTTCTGCTATTTCCAACAAAAGTTTTTTTTTTTTTTTTTTTGTTTCTTGATTGTGTTCCTTGTTTCATTCACATTGCTTTTTTTGTTGTCCTGAGTTTGATCACTGACAATGATGGAATTTCAGAAATCGTTTTTTGTGTTGTGTTGTGAATTGTACATAAGGAGCATCTGGGAAGAAGCAATGTCACGCAATCAAATCATCCAGATGGAATATTTTTATTTGCTTTTGGCTTCTTCTTTTTCTTTTTTCTTTCTCTTTTTGGTTTGCTGTAATGGGTTATAAAGTTTGATTCATTTCCCTTTTACTTTTGTATCTTTTTTCTGTTTCTCCTTAGACAGTAGCATTCTTTTTTATTGAAATATTATTAGCACCCGTGAAGTCATCATTGGTTTTGGGGTCTGCACCTGAAAAGTGAAAATTGGTTCTTGATTTTGCATGACAGCCCCAAACATTATTGTATTGCAAAATGCAAACTTTGATTTTTTGTTTTCCTGTTTTTGAATAATTTCTAACTTTTTTTTTTTTTTTTGCTTATTAATTTTAGGTGAGGTGCTGATTATTGTGTTCGATGCCTGGTCTGGCCATGGATGAATTCAATGTAAATAATGCAGCAGAGGAACCATGTGGAAGTTATAAGGAAAACTTTGCTCAACAAGCATCACCAAGGAGTACACTGAGTCCGAGAAGCATTCAGAGTGATTCAATTGATTTGGCAATTGATGGAGTGGTGGATACCTCAATTGAGCAATTGTATCACAATGTGTGTGAAATGAGGAGCTCTGATCACTCACCCTCAAGGGCTAGTTTCTACTCTTATGATTATGATGGTGAGTCCAGGATTGATTCAGAACTAGGCCATCTTGCTGGTGATATTGTGGATTTGGAGATCACAAAGGAGGTGGTTACAGAGAATAAAGAGGACTTCAATGGCAATGCTAATGGCAAAACTCCTGAGAAAGATGTTGTTGTGTCAAAGAAGGATGAAAAATTCATTGGAGGATCATCCAAGGCAACTCCTAAGAGGAGCGAAAAGGGTGTCAAAAAAGCAAACGGTGCTAATTACCGGATGAGGAAGCATAGGAGGCACCTTAGTTTGAAGGCGATTGAGGAGCGTATTGCTGCAGGGTTAGATAATCCTGACTTGGGACCATTTTTGCTGAAGCAAACAAGAGACATGATCTCCTCGGGTGAGAATCCCCGAAAAGCGCTTGATTTCGCTCTTAGAGCTTTGAAATCATTTGAGATTTGTGCAGACGGGAAACCAAGTTTAGATATGGTAATGTGCCTGCATGTCTTGGCTACAATATACTGTAATTTAGGACAGTACAATGAGGCCATTCCGGTTCTGGAGCGTTCCATTGATATTCCGGTGTTGGAGGATGGCCAAGATCATGCACTGGCTAAGTTTGCAGGGTGCATGCAATTGGGAGACACTTATGCAATGATGGGGCAGATTGAGAATTCCCTGCTGTTTTATACAGCAGGTCTTGAGATTCAAGGGCAGGTCTTGGGGGAAACTGACCCGAGATTCGGTGAGACGTGTCGCTATGTGGCCGAGGCACATGTTCAGGCACTGCAGTTTGATGAGGCTGAGAAGCTGTGTCAGATGGCTCTTGACATTCACAGGGGAAATGGAGCTCCTGCTTCCATCGAGGAAGCGGCTGATAGGAGACTAATGGGGCTTATCTGTGACTCAAAGGGTGATTATGAAGCTGCTCTAGAGCATTATGTTTTGGCAAGCATGGCTATGGCTGCAAATGACCATGAAGCAGATGTGGCTTCAGTTGATTGCAGCATAGGTGATGCCTATTTGGCGTTGGCGCGCTACGATGAGGCAGTGTTTTCTTATCAGAAAGCACTCACTGTGTTCAAATCAACAAAAGGAGAGAATCATCCAACAGTTGCTTCAGTCTATGTGAGGTTGGCTGATCTGTACAACAAAATTGGCAAGTTCAAGGAGTCTAAGTCTTACTGTGAAAATGCACTCAGAATTTTCGGGAAGATCAAGCCAGGGGTCCCCTCAGAAGAGATTGCTAGTGGCTTGATAGATGTTGCTGCAATCTATCAATCCATGAATGATTTGGAGAAAGGATTGAAGTTGCTCAAAAAGGCCTTGAAGATATATGGCAATGCTCCTGGTCAGCAAAGCACTGTTGCAGGAATTGAGGCCCAAATGGGGGTTATGTATTACATGCTAGGGAACTATTCTGACTCTTACAACATATTCAAAAGCGCCATCGCCAAATTTCGCACCAGCGGAGAGAAGAAAACTGCTTTGTTTGGGATTGCTTTGAACCAAATGGGCCTTGCCTGTGTGCAGTGTTATGCAATAAATGAGGCAGCAGATTTGTTTGAAGAGGCCAGAACTATATTGGAAAAAGAATATGGTCCTTATCATCCAGACACCTTAGGGGTCTATAGCAATCTAGCAGGCACCTATGATGCAATGGGAAGGTAATATATTTAAATTGGAATAGAACATTTTATCTGAGAGCATGTTATGATTTGTTCTACGCATTGTTAGAATAGAACATTTTAAATTGTCAATCAATCAGAAATCATCAATGTTATGATTTTTAAAGTAGTTATTATAAAAGTCAACATATTTATCTGAGAGCATGGTGGTATTTGTTAGTTGTACCTATTCCTTTCTTCATCTCTTTTTTTTCCTACTTCATGCATTACAAGAACACTTAATTTCCAGGCTATGATTGCTAATATTTCTAGTTCGGTTGTGATGTTTTGCAGAGTGGATGATGCCATTGAAATTTTGGAATATGTAGTTGGCATGAGAGAAGAGAAGCTTGGAACAGCAAATCCTGATGTGGATGATGAGAAACGTAGGTTGGAAGAGTTGTTGAAAGAAGCCGGCAGGCCACGGAACAGGAGATCAAGAAGATCATTGGAAACTCTCCTTGACACCAACTCTCAGCTTATGAAAAACAATGGCATTAAGGTCCTATAAACCTGTGGTTGTATATAAAAACAAGATAAGATTAACTATTTTTGCTCATTATGATCATTGCTTGCATATTTGGCCGGGGAAACAATAACAAAGTGGAAGTAGGTTTCCACTATCCAATTGTTTGTTACTAAAGGATGTTCACATAAGTTACTTCATATATGTCTATTTTCTATAGTGAAGAGCAAATTCCGGTTATTCATATTTTTCCTTGTATAATTGAATTTATATAAATGGTGGAAATTCAAATTTCTATGTATACAAATGGATGTTGAAACTTAATTTTCCCTGCTGCTGGTACACCAAACGTCCCATTAGAAAACTCAGTTGCTTCTAACCGCGTTTTAGATGCAACATAGTTTTACAAGTTCCAATGTTATAGTCAAGGATCTTATGAACGTGAGAAGCATGAATATGACACTGAAGATGTTGTAGGTGACATCATATATCAAAATCTTATGCTTACATTCTAATGCACGACATTTGCGTAAAAATGTTATTTGCCCACGTCTTGACCAGTCCTTAGGATTTAGATAATTGTGGTATTGTATAAAGATTTATATATTTTCTGAAGTGCTAATTGGGCTTTAGATAAGATAATTGTAATATAATCTGAACTATTAATTCTCGTTTTCAATTAACATGTTGAGAAGGATTTTTTGCATTGATCACCGCCATATAGTGTTCCATTCACTATGGCTTTCTGCCCGCAATGTATTATGTTGTAACAATAGTAACTTCCACAACAGAATTCCAATGGACTAACAAAACGGGTCAAAAATCAAGAAAAAAAAATTATTGGACAATAGCAATTTTTAAGATAACCAAAACGTTGCATTCCTCTGTATTTGCATAAAATATATTTATAGTTTCTCAAAATATCTTGAAAAACAGTTATAATTCTTATTGATACAAAGTTAATATATTTTAGGTCTCTATATTTATTAAAAGTGATGTGAAGTGACTAAAACATGTGTTTTTACTAAAATGTAAGAACTAAAAATGTATTAAAGTTTCATAGGAACTAAAATGGTAAAACCAATTTTTGAGATAATTTGAAGGATAAAAACATATTTTACTTCCTAAATTATGTGTGATTTTGGAGGCTTAAAGACACTACTATACATGTGACCTTTAATAATATTTTTTTGCTTAGCACTTATTGAAATGTTACTAAAATTTTTTGACAATATTTAAAAAATGTTTCCAAATATGAATAAATGTTATCAGTATGTTTTCGCAACATTTTATCAAATGTTGTATATAGTTCATATCGCTAAAACTCTTGTGAATATTTAGCGACATGGGCTACACACAACATTTGTTAAAATGTTGTGAAAACATATCGGTAACATTTATTCATATTTGGAAATATTTTTTAAATGTTGCAAAAAAAAATATTGCTAAAGATTACATATGTTATAGTGAGATCACCTTGGTTCCTTGCATTGTTGATTAGTTCATATTTGGCATTGTACACATCAACATATGTAAACCTGGCAAGTGGGAACTTTGTTCTCATCTTCTTGCATTGTTGATTAGTTCATATTTGGCATTGTACACATCAACATATGTAAACCTGGCAAGTGGGAACTTTGTTCTCATCTTAAAACACTTGGTCTTTGAGCTAATGAGTTACTTGTTAAATTCCTAAGCAAGCTCTTTCTAAGGTTTCACAGAGCCATTTGCATCTAGGTTAGGGTTGGAAAAATTATAAATGTAACTAATGGGAAAGCATCTAGTTGGACCAGTGTCATGAATCCAGAACACTCTTGTCCCTTCATTGTATTGTAGCTAAAATGTACACATTATTAAGTGTTAGTTCCACAACTAAATTTGATAATGCCAACAAAGGCTTTCGGGCTTACTTACTTGCACTTCTTGGAACAATTGGCTTAAAATTTTGGAATTGACTTTAGGCGACCCTACTAGATTAGGCAAGAACCAAGATGAATTATAAACTTTGATATTATGTTAGAATTCAGCTTAAGATTAATTGGCATAAGTTTTCCAACAAATATATAAGCTACACCTGAGAGTTTTGAGGCAGACGATGTGAGACTTATTAACACTCGAGCCTTGGAAGACTACTTTTGAAAGGTGGTTCTCTCCCTCGAAACAACACATAGGTTTAGGTTTCATTGTCATCTCACTCATTATGAATCACAATCTTTTTCCTTTTATAATTGAATCTCTCTCAAATATGCCATCAATTTTAGGACTTTAATAAATTTTGATTATGTATAGTTCAAGATGTTCACATGAAAATAATACTACTTAGAATAAATAGTGCATAAAATGATAATATAAATGATTTTTAAAACTTTAATTCAATTACAAATTATTATTAATGATAAGTTTTTTAACTTTTATAATAATTACATTCACAATTAAAGATATCATATATAAATTTTCATCTGATTTGTTCACATATATAAATTTTGACATAAAATAAAGTTCGTTTCCGCACTTTTTTAGTATGTTTTTATTAAATAATTATACGTTAATAATATTTTTTTAAATTAATTAATTAATACTGTTTTATATTATATGTTATTTTATTTACATTGAAATATATTTTGTGAAATATATAAATCTTAAGTATAATTATAATTTATATTCTAGCTATATAAAATATTAAAAATTATATTTTATTGTAGATTTTTTCATATATATTATTCGGTTTGGTAAAGATAAAAAAAAATTTGTTTCCATGTGTATAAAACTTAAAACTTAAAAGATACTCCCTGCACAAGCAAGAACGATTGTGGTTTTTCTGAGTTTTGGGCTGTCGTTAGCCAATTTCGAAAGTCCAAAAAACTCAAGCCCAGCCCAGTTTTCATTATTCTAATCTGACAAACAAAATGCAAATACTAATTACATTGAATAGTTTAATCACTAAACAATGTAAAATTGCATAATATATATATATATATATATATATATATATATATATAATGTACAAACTAACATGCCAATTTATATATACGAATATTGAATACTGCCCCCACTGATTTTAAACACCAATAAATTTATGAATTATTCGTTTAAATTCAATTTATTTAATTGGATATAGATTAATTTTTTAATAAGGAATATGGAGTAGTTTTTTTTTTTGTTGAACCACTGTAATTAGGTTGGGCTTCCTTGGTCTGAAACTCGGTTATACTTAAAGTTCATCATCCCTAAAATGTATTTTGTGGAGATCAAACCCAAATTCTCTCTCAACACATGTTGTCAAATAAGCTACACTTAATTATGTTTTTTAAAATTCAATCCATGCTCACTAACTTCGTGAGATTATGAAACAGTTGGGGCAAAAGGAATTTTGGATTGAACTGTAAAGGGACCTGCACTAAAATCCAAATATTTAAGTTGACTGAACTAACATTATCTGGTAGTTGAGCCGTTACAGTGTGACCTCACATTTCCAAAATTAAGCTACAATAGCTTTTCCCACAAAATAAATTATGATATATGTTCTTACTCATGTGCACGGCACCCCAATTAATTGTTCTTGCACAATTGCTTGTTTATGGAAATAACAACTTGAAGAATGAAGACCCCCATAATGTATGGTACTCTATCTCAATATAAGTGACTAGCTATGCTCAGAAACATGCCTGCCCAATTGGAACTGGTGGATCAGAGAGGGATCCATAGAGAATTCTTTTAGCAACCCATTGATTTGCTGCTTGAGAGTAGTGTATGCCATCCCAACTAACATGTTGGGAAGGATTTTTGCATGGATTTCCATATACTGTTCCATTTATTATGGCTGTCTTCCCACAATTTATGTGGTAACCATAGTAACTGCCACAACAGAACTCCAATGGACTCACAAAACCTGTCACAAATCAAGCATAGAATTACAAGTTAATTGACCAACAGAAAAATGATAATTAAGTTGATAACCTTTCCCTAAATTTTGTGTGACTTTGAGGACTTGAAGACCACCTTGGTTTCTTGTATTGTTGATTAGTTCATATTTGGCAGTGTACACATCAACATATGTAAATTTTGCCAGTGGGAACTTTCTCCTTAGCTGAAACACTTGGTCCTTGAGCCGTCTGTTAAATTCCTGAGCAAGATCATTCTGAGGTTTCACACAGCCATTTGCATCTATGTTACCCTTCTTGGGCTCATAATAAATGTAACTGTAGGGCAAGCATCCAATTGGACCTGTGTTATGAATCCAGAACACTCTTGCCCCTACATTGTATAGTTGCTGAAATGCAAAAAATTACTAAGTGTTAGTTACAGAACCAACTTTTGTTGCTATATGATATATCATACTTCCTCCTTTCTCTTTTATAAGCAAAAAAGTTTCAAAGTGTTCTCAAATATAAGTCAAAGTTAACTATTTTTGCCTTATTTAATAAGATTATGTTCAAAATACCCTTCATTTAATAGGAGGTTTGTGTTCAATATCAATTTTCAATGAAGGGTAGTTTAGGAAAAATATGTTTTTTTAATTAGGAATGCCACAATTTAATGAAGTAAACTAACTTTCTTAATAAGTGCGAAATTCTATATATATATATTTTTTTTTTGCTTATAAAAGAGAAGGACGGGCGGAGTACGGAGTACCTAATAATGTCAACTAGGCATTGAGAATTGCTTACCTGCACTGCTTGGAAGAACTGGTTTAAGATTTCAGGAATTGACTTTATAACTTGTTCCTGTGCAGTGTGTTGAAGACCAAAGGCAAGATCATTTTGTCCAATATCAAAGGTGTATAGGGCCTTGGAAAAGTCCTCAGGCCGTGGAAGACTATTCTTGAAAGGTGGTTCTGTCCCTAGAAACATCACAATGGTTCAAATTCTAATGTCATCACTCATTAGGGATCACCATCTACTGCTTTCATAAAAGTGGTTCTCTTTCAAATATGCCATCAATTTTAGCACTTAATGAGAAGTTTAAGACAGGAGTGTGACAACACAAAAAAAAAAGACAGAATACAAAATTTAGGAAATTATTGAATATGAAGAGATATATTGGTGTGATGTCGATTGAAGAAAAGATGACAAAAGATCTGTTAAGGTGGTTTGGATTTGTATGAAGGTCAATCAAAAAAGTAAATTACATAGATTTTAGCCTTATGAAAGAGGGAGAGGAAAATCAAGAAGAACATTGGAGGAAATTATTAAGAGGGATCATCGTATAGTAAATAATATATCACTAAGGATTTGGTCCTTAATCGAACTCAATAGCATCGTGTGATCCATGCTAAGACTTTAGTTGACATTATTTTATTAGATTCTGATTATGCTTCCGGATGTTACTGTTCTTGTTGGAAACAATATCAATACACATTTGTCTTGCACACTAATTAACAAAAACACATGAAAGAACATGCAGAGGGGAAGAGAAAATAACTGTTGTTAGAAAGCTGATTGAAGAGAGTGTTGGTGTGAGACTTGAACAGTAGGAACTGAGCTACTTGAAGGCCAAGAGGGAATGGACTAAAACCACCAGGCCGAATGGAGGAGCCTCCTACTGCAAAGTTTGCACCGTGCCTGTAATTCGATCCAACCGAGTCCAAATATGCATTCAGGTATGGCAGCTTCAACTCTTCAGCTGCACATGTCCACACAAACACACACAAAAAAAGTAGATATACATAAGAAATATATAACATAGGGCCTATTTCGGTAAACTTATCCAGAAGGACTTTTAGGAGAAGAAAATGAAAAGAAAAAATGAAATGAACTTCTTTATTAGTTAAAATTAGCTTATGCACAAACTAATTAATCAACAACCACTTCTATAGTCCAATCAGTGATTGAGCAACAAATAGGGTCAGAATCAGAATGATCCCACTAAAGATGAGTAAAAAGTTGCCTATTCAATTGATACATACAAAATAAAAGGCTCAAACAAGTCAATGTATTATCATACAGAGAGGAATGTTAACGATACTCTCTATGACACTCTCTTTCGGAGGCTTTCTCTATGATTGGTTAGAAGTTATTGAAAATCACCAACATAAAATATGAATATGTAAAGGGAAATGTAGAGTATAGACTATGCTTTGCTTACTCATAAAATCTATGATGAGACGGCCATCAGAGGCCCTTCCTGAGAGGCTTCCAAAGAAGCTTATGCCATTGGGAGGCTTCACCCCTGTGAATGCTGCAAAAACAGCTCCTGTGTCTGAATTTGAGTCACCAAAGTTGTAAATTGCTGGGAACCAACACTTGCTGAAGTTAGAGGCATCCACACCTGAAACTTGAATGAATGTGCATGCCACACACAGATTGAACCACACAACTACATAAACCAGCCTCCTACAATTCATGGTTGTGGTAGCAATCACTATAAGTCTTAGTAAGAAAATTTGTTTCTTAAAAGTGGTCCACTACCACTCAATAAATAGGGATCATGAAGTGGCCTCCTTAGACTCAAGTGAGGCAATTACTATTTCATGCCAACTCTGAAGAATAGAGATTCATTTCACCGACAATATTTTCTCAATAAATTCATTTACTCATTAAGTTTGTGGCATGACTGTCAATGTCATTTTTAAATAAAAACAACCTTTTTATTCATAAGCATTGTTGTCCATAATTCATGCTCTCTCTCTTGCTTTGGGGAATCTTTTTGTTTCATGTTTGAAAAGAGTTAAATGGACATTTTCTTTTTTCACTCTTGATTGCTGAATATGGAAATGAAAATCCACAAGCAACCTTGATAACGGTGTAATCATTTTGTGAATGTTATAAAAAGGATATATATATATATATATATATATATATATATATATATATATATATATATATGACAGATTCGTGAATTATAAGTTACATTTTTTACAAGTTACTTTTTTTAGATATGTTAGTATCAAGTGAATGGATTTTTATTTGTCAAGGATTATCATTCCAAAGCGTTTGAAGTGTATTATACAATTTCAATTACACATTTTTTTCTGTAAATTCCAAATTGAGTCTGTTTTACCTTTTTCGATTTTTTACTTCGGTTTGAACCTTTTATCAAGTTTTGAATTCTAGATTTCTGGTCGCTGGGCCCTTTTCTGTTTGTACTATGTAACAATATTTTTTTCACATAAACCAATAAGTATATCTTGAAAGAAACATGAAATAATAACAAAAATGAAACACGTGGCAATCAAATTTCTCTTTATCAAAAAACTCAAATCCAGACTCCAAAAGCAATTGTATTGTGCTTGATGTCCTAAATGAGGATGATGCTCAGAAGATCTGAAGTTTCAAATCGAGGATGATTTTATAAATAATTCATTTGCACGAAGTTAGAACAAAAGTCATAAAATCGTTCAGTGGCAATCATTTATTTGCAATTATTAATGCTTGTATTTTAACTTAGTGTCTTGATTAACCATTCAAACAGATTTTATTGTTCCTTCTCTTTCTTTAATAAGAAGGTTCACCAAATTGATTCGCAACTTAAGAGTGAAGGATAAGGTTCAATGATTGGCGGTGAAAGTTCAGAATTCAGACAGCAGCCATCAATGATGCTCAGAGATTCGCTGCATTAGTTAAGTGGTGACATGGGCCATGAATGGTCCTTCTATGTAATTCATTGCCACAATGTATGTTTAAGGAGATAAAATATCATACAATTTGGGCCTTTCGATCAAAAGAGGATCAAACAAGGGTAACATTTTTTCAAGATTATTGAATGGGGTAGTTTTTGAACAAAATATCCAATAAGAGGATCAAACAAGGGTAACTTTTTTTCAAGATTATTGAATGGGGTAGTTTTTGAACAAAATATCCAATAAAAAGTAAGACATAAAAGTCACCACAACTTCACACCCAAAAGTCGTAAAAGGTCTATTAACTTCCGAATTTAAATTGTCTACTGAGAATAATTAAAATAAATAAATAAATGCAAAAGTTGTAAAATATTGTAAAACTTTTGGATTTGAAATCGTGGTAACATTTATGACTTATTTTTTATTGGGATTTTCTTTTAAAAACTACTCTTATTTGGTAATTTTGAAGAAAAAATACCCCTTTATTTAAAAGAAAAAAAACCCTACTATTTCAGCAAAACCTTCACATATAAAATAATTGAAGGCACTGTTTATAGTTGTGACCAAATTTCAACATACCATTATAAGCAGCTGTTAATTGTTAAATAACATAGTGATCAGTCTGCTAGTTTCTTTGATCTTACCCGGTAAATGTCTAGTTTATGTAAAAATTTGTGCAGTAAAAAAAATGTAAAATTTGATATGCATGATAAAAATAAAAAATAATATCAAATGATTCGATGGTTGAATTTGTCAATTTCGTATTTTACAGAAAATTATTAAGTAATGTAAGTGTAAAAGTTTGACACTCAAGTGATAATTTTTCTTACCCCTTTTATTTAGTTGGACAGCAAACTTCAATTTACAGTATGAATATTATCTCTTTTGAATTACGTGAAGGGGTTCACATGGAAATTTTGACAGTTACTGGTTTTATTCAACAAAAAGTATAATGATGTAGGGATTAAACCTTGCTGATATATGTAAAGATTATACAACATTGTTATGTTTGAGCCACTTTATCTTCTTGTTTTCTTTCAGATTGTGTTTAGAAGGGTTTCTTATCCCATTTTTACATTCCCTGTAGAGTGATGGATTCGATTGGAAAAGAGAAGAGCAACAAGAAATTATAATGTTGGGAATGTGTGAACACATGCACACATATGTTGCCGCCTCACTTTAATGTGACAGGTCAGCACTTTCATACATTACTTTAATTTAAATGTTTCTTCTCAATTTCATTTTCTTTCATTCTATTTCATACTATCAAACTGTACCTAAATGATCAAGCTTTTGCACACATACCTCAAGTCGCGTGTGCAATTATCTTTTTCCAATGTTCTATAGTTTGTATGATGGCAACGGTAAATGATTGATTACAAACCACAACCACCTCTATTCTATATTACTCTATATATGCTTTCTAACAAGCATTAAGATTACTCTGTTAATAATATGATTATTTCATTCCATTTCATACAATCAAACGGTACCTAAATGATCAAGCTTTTGCACATATACCACAAGTCGCGTGTGCAATTATCTTTTTCCAATGTTCTATAGTTTGTATGATGGCAACGGTAAATGATTGATTACAAACCACAACCACCCCTATTCAATATCACTCTATATATGCTTTAAGATTACTCTGTTAACAATATGATTATTAATAGTGAATGATGCTGTAACCCTATCGCAGGCATAATTGTAAAAATCGGATCGATCCAGTCAGACAGGATATGATATCTTATGCGGTTTAGTTAAGCTATAGAACTAAAAATGCAAGTAATCTAGTTTGCTCCGATTTGATCCGATCGGGTTTGGTGAAACTCGTTAGACCCAGACCAAATTGACTCAGTTGATTTTTTTTTTTTTTTACAATTCCTATAACATGTTAAATTATTAATAGCTAATTATTGAATAACATATAATATACTCTTTCAATATTATTTTTTTATCTTGATAACAATAAATATATAATAATTAATTATTATCATATTAATTATGATATGATTTAATATTTATGTGTTTTATACATCTTCATTAGACTTATTTATAGTCATTTGATAACTTTTGTATTTAGTTCTAAAAAAATAATAGTTTTCTTAATTATTTAATTATAATACCCACAGAATAATTTATAATAATAAATGATTATATAATATTTATAGTTTGATAATAACAATGAATTTTAATTTTGGAATATAAAAATATAGATTAATTACAATTTATTAGGTATTATATATATTTTTTAATTTTTAATATATATATATATATGACCAACCGAGTCAATAAATGATCCACTGATCTAGTACCTCGACTGAGTTGAACTGAGTTGAGGTTTCATAGCACTAGTCATAGGCATTCCTAATTGCCTGCACGTCAAGAATGTCTAGTATTAATCATCACCTGCTTATGTTTATTGAGCATGCACATTAAGTATGTTGAGAATCATGATAGCATAAAAGAACCAAGAATAAAAGTATTCAAAATATGAGATTTGATTGCAACGTGAAACTGATACATCTGATCTGAGATTAACCCAAATTACATATAGGGACTATTTTTCTTGCTAAGTTGCTATAGTTAAACAATGAATGAAGTAAGTAAAATCAGAAAACTATAAGGGAGAGCAGCCAATCACTTTAAGGTTCTTATTTCACTATATTTCAATTAGATCTACCCATTTATATGTATCGTGGCACAAATTGATGCCTTACTGGTACATGGGCTGCTTGTGTAATTGTCGAGAACTCCATGTAGTGTTTACAGCTGAACTTGGAAAAATGATTGTTGGAAGTCTCTTACTCTCCTCGAGATGAGGAAAATTGACGGTGTAATGTAGTCCGCGGCTCTCGTTTCTTGGCACTGCTGACCACAAGCTTTGAACAACAAAAGAGGTTTCTCATCTCAGATTCAGGCCCTACCATTGTTGGCTTCCACCCATTTTGAACCAGACACTCCTCCCATTTAGCCTCTAAACTACCAATTCTTTGCTCGGCAGTCTCAAGTCTCATCGTGGAAGGAACAATTCCTACATAGTCCCACATGACAGGTTGCAGTTCTGTCCTCAATTCCTTTGTCATTAACATAAATTTTCCCGTGACATTACTTACAAGTGACAAAGGCACAACCGATCTAGGCCACGAGTTTGATGCAGTCGGATCAAGGCTTGAGCCCTTCATGTGATCAACTGAGGGCTGCACAGCCCTTCTTGCAAAAACCAGTGCCTCAAGCAATGAGTTGCTAGCAAGTCTGTTTGCTCCATGCAAACCTCTGCACGCTATCTCGCCAGCTACATACAGTCCTTTTACGTTGGTCTCTCCTTGGAGACCAGCTTGAACTCCTCCGCACATGTAATGACAGCTGGAACAACCGGGATTGGATGACGAGTTATGTCCAAAACATACTGGAGACACGTAGAAGCAATATTGGGAAAATGGGAGAGAAATTTCCTCCTTTGGCTTGCAACTTATATCGAGGAGCGCATACTTCTCGTGACGCTTTTTAAGTTGGTCGTCGATACTTCTTGCCACCAAATCCCTCACAGCAAGCTCAGCCCTCTCATCATACAAGGGCATGAATCTTTCCATGCCTAAATTATACAGGATGCCCCATCACCTCTGACAGCTTCAGTTATCAGAAATACATTTTCCCAAGGCTTGGTTGGTTTAATAGGAAGCCCTTCATCAGCTAAGGCAGTTGGATGGAACTGCACAAACCTGGGTCAATCATGATTTTGAAAAAAAAAAAAGTCACAAGAATGAAATAGGATCATCATACACACACGGATACTGCCAGTGAATGTGCATTTTATAATAGAATACTAAGAGATCATCACATATTAACTTCAAAGCATTGTAAGATGCATTGCTTATTTACATTCATTTAAAAAAAAAAGGAGTTCAGTGCTACAAAAAAATGGGCACTAAAAGTCCACCAACACAATTATCTAATTAATCGTCTGAAATGAAATTACCTTGGTTTTGATTATGCATGCTCTCATGTCATCAAAATTACGGCAAGACTTGTCACAGACATCCTTAACCAGTGTCACTTTTTGTTTATTCAGTATGACTGACATGAGATTAGAAATCACAGCTTGAGCTCGGTGTGCCATGGCAATCCCATCTCCAGTGGTTACCTGTGATTAGAAAAAAGTAAGTCAAAATTAACATGGAAATGATAAAGAGTAGCCATATAATGCAGGTTACACAGCAAAAACAAGTTAACACATTAAGGGTGCAACCAGAATAGGATGATTCATTTAAGTACTATGAACACTAAAATAGGCAAATTAAATTACTTAATGCTCAAAAGCTTGATCCTCTTCCCCAGGATCCCAAATGATTTTTAGTTTCAAGTAGACTGCATTCCCCGTTGATTTTGATTTATACCTTAATCGTGCATTATAAAATTTATAGTCCATCATCCAAGTAAATTAATGACACAATGAATTTTATTTTCAATTTTTTTCCTTCAAGATAACACTGTTATCATTAATGGGTTCAGATATTGTATAAAAACTACATTATAAACTCATGCTAGAACATTCCAACTTTCATCATGATTATGTTTTTACATACTTAAAACAAAAAATAAATCAAGTAGTAAATGGGAAAAGAGAATTCAAGCAATTGAAAAAGAGGACTACCAGAGGATTTGTAGTTTTAGGATAAATATGTCCAGCTCCGCCTGACCCAAGTAAAGTGACCTTCGAAAGAAGTCTAATCACCTAAAAGCTAAAAAAATGAAATTTTAGAAAATATATTCAATGATGGCTGTGATGCTCCTAAAAAAATCACACATAATTGCTTTTCGACCTCTAGGGTTTTAGAATTCAGTGTGTCAACACCAAGACAAATCATATCAGATCGATCCTGCAGCACCAGTGACACGCTTTAGTCAGTGAATAGTCAAAAATGCTCCAAGGACAATGCATGAGAACTTGAAAATTTAAACTTTCAAATATTCCACAAATGCCAGCACACCTATACTCTAACAACACCATGGATGCTAAAAAATCATTAGCATACTAAAAGAAAAGATAATATAAATCCCAGAAAGAACAAACCTGACAAGTGAGAAGATCTATAGCAAAATAGTATTCAAACACAAATTCTTGGATTGCTGATAACTGCCTTCAGTAGAGCCCGTTTGATCTCTTTTCCTGTCATATCAGCAGCATGAACAATTCTATGGTGTGAATGACCCCCTTCCCTCATTAGATGCAAGTTAACATCTTCCCCATGATCAAATGATGCGCCCATAGCAATCCGTTCTCTGACTCTTTCAGGTCCTTCAGTACAGACAACCTGGAAGAAAGATTCAAAGTTAATCAAATGCTCAATACAGCAGTCACAGAACCTAGTAATTCATTATGTATCCCCTAAAGATATATATGGCAATTGTTGCATGTTAAAAATAAACATTTCCCTTGAATTCAAGCAGAATACTAATTAGTTCCGTAAGTAAAGGATTCACTCTAGAATTCCATGCTTAGCAATTACCAACAAGAACCAAGTAAATAAATTGCACTTCAAATTGAAAACACCTTGTTTGTGTAAGTTGTTAATACAGAACATTACTATCAGCAAATGGAAATATACATTGGAAAATGAAAATTCGATTCATAAAACATCTTAATAAGAACTATTTTTTTGTAACTTAAGGCATATTCAAAAGTAATTAGTTTAATGTTCCAGCCTTCCATGACATAGATCAAGTTGTAAGAATGATTTACAATGTAAACTTAATAGGACCAGAACATACCCGGACGCTTTCCTTGTCACAAAGATATGCCCCAGTGTTGCGAAACACAAGTGCACCGTTCGTTTCAAGTAATAAAATGAGTAAGTAGAGTATTGTCTCCACGGGGATTGAGGCACAAATTTTATTGCAACTTATTATCTTACAATTGGAAGACAAATAATATGTTTTGAAGAGAATATGATTGGATTTTAGAATTACGAAAATTGAATAACTGAATAGAAAATTAACGAGAATTCAAAAGCAAGTTTTAATTAAATGTTACGCAGTAGTGAGAAATAAGTGTGGTCAGAGCACCTCTACTTCTGATCCCTACCTTCTATATGCAAATTGGTGATTGATTTCAATTGTTATAATTGCTCAGAGAATGTATTTGATATAATTTAGTTAAATCATAATCTCTTAGTAATTTAACCCTTTAACCAACTCGAAATCCTAATTTCTTAGTAATTCCTTATTAAGTTAAGCATTAGGAAAATACATCAATTATTCTGTAATTGCCCATCCTTATCCCTAGGTTAATGTAACAACTATTATTCTACCGCTATCAGAAATCAGAGTTCCAACATCTCTATTGTAAACCCTAACCCTTAGAACCCTAATAGAGTGATCAATTCTATTGAGGCGAAAGCAATATAAGCACAAGATAGAATAAAATAATCATAACATTAATCTCAATACCAACTTAATACAGAGGAATTTTCATCAGTTTTTGGCCCTAACCACAATAAAGAAAGTTAGCCAGACATATTCATGTCTAACCTTAATAACATAAAATAAGATAAACCTGGGCCAAGAATCTCAAGGAAGAAGAAGAAGAAGAAGAAGAAGAAAACCCCTTCAATCTTTGATTTAATCCTTTCCTGCTAGCTTTGATTCTTTCTCTGCCTTCTCTTTTGCGTTTTCTATTTGTGTTTCTGTCCAAAAGTTTTCCCTTTGTTTTCTGCACGTCCATATTTATATTTAGGGTAACTAAGCTCCTCTGCTGTTCTATTTTTGTGACAAATTTTTCTTGGTTCTGCTTCTTTTCTTGATTCTCATTAAACAAAATATGCATAAAATAAGTAATGGACCAAGAATGGATGAAATTTAACTTATCCTAAGCTTTATTGATAAATTATGATTGAATTATTGATTATTTTAGCCTAAAACTATTATATGCTAGCAACATATCACCCAGCCACAATGGTGTCCTTAATGTGACTCTCCACAGAATCTGAAAGGCATAGCACAGCACTAACACCACCTTGAGCATAATTAGTATTGCATTAATGTGACTCAGCCTTGGTTATCACTGCAACAGATCCATATTTTGCAACTTCAAGCGCATATCGGAGGCCGGCAATTCCACTTCCAATGATGGTAAAGTCAAAGTATTTTGTGGGACTGTCTTGCATGAGGAAATGACTTTGAAGAGTTTCCGATCTTTATGAAGTGGAGGTGCAGAAAACCCACATCTGTGTATCTGCAGGACCTTTGATACCGCTTTAGACCTAAAATTTTGCACACCAAAACAATGAAAAATCATTAATTCAGCTGTGACAGATGAACCAGAAAGTGAAGATCCTTTTCCATTCAGTCTTTCTGATCAAATTTTCAGAAGCTACTACGAAACACTTCAGTATAAATAGCCAATCAATATATAATAATAGTACAACTTTTTTCTTTACAGATAGAGATTTGTAGCAATCTCCCACGATTCTTTACTTCAAACAATATGAAGTAAATACTGTGCAAGTGCTACAAATTACAAAACATGATGATAACTTGATCAAAATCAATATTGCCATTTGTCAACCCTAAACAGCCAATCAGAGCTGAATATGCTTCAGAATTTGCAAACTTAACCAGTATGAAAGGAAAACGATCTTACACAACCAGGTAAAATTTCATCAAATATGAATCTAGTATCTATCGAAGAAAACAAGTGTTCCTTTCTAGGCATTATATCATAGCAAGATATGAGATGACTACTAATATGATTCCTGGATCAAAATCTTTTAAACATACCTTGGGAATAATACTATATGTAAAAGTTATAACTGGAATAAAAATCATGTGATCTTATGCAAACAAGTAAAACTTCACTCAACAATTAACACTAGAGAAGCAAACAAGAACTCTTTCTTAGACATCAAAACACAGTCAGATATGTATTATATATTAATACAATTCCAGGACTAAAATCATTACCATGAAAGATCTTTCTGTAAGAATCTCGTGTTAGGCACATCAGAAACCGAAGCACTCCTTCTGCAGCCGTGTCCCTTGCAGTTTGTCACTCCATAATGCAGTGCACCACTTCCAGCAGGAGCACAAGTTGCCATTGCAATGCCCCTGTAAAATAAAAAGCAGAAAAGTAGTAAATTAAAGAAAAATTACAAACAATAACTCTTCACTTTAAGCGCTTTACACATTTGCCGCCGCAATCAGTCAAGAATGAACAGTTCCATTGAGAGAGAAAAATGTGATCTAATGAAACAGTAGCAACACTTGGTAAAAAAAAAAAAGTGATAGAACAAAGGCATAAAAACACCACCATCTTTAACATTCTAAATCAAAGTGGAGATATAAGGTGGGTTGGATGATTAAGGAAGAAGAGAGAGGTCGCGGGTTCGATCTCCTCTCCTAACAAAACTAACATTCTAACAACTACCATTTGCCGTTAATAAAAAAAAACAAAATTCTAAATCAACGTAAAAAGGCTTCCAATCTAGAAATTCTCAACAACCATGAACTATATATATATGTGCAGAACCAAATTCCAAACTTAGCAACATATGCAAACTCTTAGTATTTAATAAATGAACATTAAAAATTCATGTGAAACACAGGAAATTCACTCAAAAAGCAAACTAAAACTCCCCTCTTTCCCTCTCCCCAGATGGTGGAAGTCAAAGAAAAAGAGAAATATGAGTACAAAACTTCCAAAAGTGTAAGAAAAAATTCAGATTTCAGAAACAACAAAGAAGAAAGAACAAATTTTTGACACACGGTTGGAGAGAGAGGTTAAAAGAGAGAAAAGGGTAGGAAGAATATGCAGTTGAACAAACCAAAAAAACAAAAGTACCCACCAAAAGAACACACAAAAACACAACCTAGGGGGTTTCCAAAGATCATGCAAAGCCTTCTCATTCGGGCTTTCGTATTTTTGAGTTTCCTCCCTCTTTTATTTCCTTCTTGTTGGCCGATATGGCAGCAGTTGCTTTTGTAAGGTAGTTTGTTTTGTTTGCTTGACCTTTTGGCCCTTCGCTGCATAATAAAAAAGTTTTTATTGAAATGCACAAATTTCTATTTTCATGACTTTTTTTTTATGTTTTTTAATAATTTTATAATAAATATTATTTTAATTATTTAACCAATGTCCCAAAAACACTGATTAGAAAAATCCTATTTCTTATAATGTTAATGATAAGGACAATAAAAATTAAAAACAAATTAATGATGATAAGATTAAATTTGTAAAATTGTTATTATCTTTCATTATTTATTAGTTTTTGTTGATTTGTGTAAAATAACTTAATAGACGATAATTATAATGAGACAAAAAGATGGCCTAATTCACAATTTATAATTGTTTCACTTTCAAGTTATTTTAAGTTCAAGTTTTAAATATATAATTGTATTAAATATTTAAATGAAATTTTTTAATTATAATACTTTTTAAAGGAAAAATATTATAAGATGTTTTTTAGTTATGAGAAAAATAAAAAATAAAAACTTCTTTTAAAACAAACAAACCTTTGAACTAATAGTTATTAAACTGCACTCACAACATTGGTTATATCTACTCAAAAGGGAGGTATGTTAGTAAATTGGACATGTATAAATAGCAATGGCAAAATGATCAGTCCCATAAAATATAAATAAGTGACAATTTAATTTAATTTTAAAAAAAAATATTGATTTAGTCTCTAAATAAATGTGTAAAAAATGTAATAATTTCATCCCCTTGTTAATTTTGTGAAATTATTTTATTATTAAGTTGTAATATTCTTAAGAACTAATTTATTATTAAGTTATAATGTTGAAGGATCAAATTGACATTAAGTTGTTAAATTCATGAACCAATTTGTATTAAGTTGTACAATTATGTAATTATCTATTTTTGTACTAAAATGGTGCAGTTTTTTCATAAATTACCAAAATGAGTAAATTTTTAAAAAGAAAAGGTAAAAATCATTCTTCCAAATGAGATTTCAACATAAAGTAATCATGCTTATGACTATTTCAATTTTTAGTTTTAGTTTTATTTCAAAAAAAAATTATACCAGTTAAAAATCACAACAAATTACTTCTAAAACTTTCACAAATTGCTTTGCTACATAAAAAACAGATAAATGATCATTTTGTAGTAGCTAAAGAAATAATTTGTGGATGTTTTTTAACTGCCACAATTTTTTATAATAAAAAATAAAAAAGTGAAATTATCATTTAGAATACTATTTCTTCGTGTTGAAATTATATTTGGAAGCACGATTTATTCATTTCTATAATTTTAAAATCTACACATTTCGGTAATTTATGAAAAAAGTGGATCATTTTAGTAAAATGCCTGTAATTATCGCACTTCTTTTACAGATTGTGAGAGTAAATAAGAATTTTTTATTTTTTCAATGACTAAATTATCATCCTATACACTTTCAAGAAAAAAAAAACTAATTATTTATCTGACAACAAATTAACAATTGACAAAATTTGGTCGGGTCAGGCTTAAATGGGCCGATGAGCCCGTTTAAGAGCCTTCGTTACACCAAAAAAAAAAGCCCGTAGGGGTATTATGGTAAACGCACGTAGAAGTTGAAACCGTCATGGTCAGTGTTAGTCACGGTGGTGGCGTGGTGCGAAAATGGCGCGCGCGAGCACAGAATCCACAACGAAACCCTACCTTGAAGGTAGAACTTTTGTGGAGCCAAAATTAACCATGTGTTATTGCGTTTCTTTCACTCTCACTCACTCACTGAATTGAAATTTGAAAACCTAGAAGAGAAGGACGATGTGGAAGTGGTTGTTCTCTCGGGAGCCAGCGCCGCCGCCACCGGTGGTGCTGGTGCCGCCGCTCTTCGACTTCCCTCCCATCTCCGCGCGCAACCGCATGCTCCACTCCTCCTACGACGTCGTTTTCGGCAAGCTCGCCCTCACCTCGCTCTTCCAGGACTACTTCCACCAGGCCAGGCACTTCACCACCAGAATCATGCTCAAGCCGATCGACGATCCTCACGTCGATCTCATTGCAACCGTATCCTCTCCCCTTTCCTTTCTTATTTTTTTCTCATTTAGAAACTTGCGTGCTAAGGAAAATGAAAAAAAAAAAAATCTTGTGTTTATTTATTGAATTTGTTATTTGTTTAGGTTTCGGGTCCTCTTGATCACAAGCCAGAAGACAGTATTGCCGGAGATGCATTGTTTCGCTGGCAAAGGTTTTCTTCTCTATTCTGTGCAATGTTTTAAATTGCGGTCGCATTCCTTAATATTGTGGGAAATTGCGGATAAATGTGGTCAGTATGGTCACAATTGTGCTTGAGGGGCACACTGAAAACCTTGACATTGTGGCCAAACCTTGATAATGTGGGAAATTGTGGATAAATGTGTTCAGTGTGGTCAAAATTATGGTTGAGGGCACTCTGAAAACCTTGACGTTGGGGCCAAACCTTGATACTGTGGGAAATTGTGGACAAATGCAACTGGTATGGCCACAATTATGGTTGAGGATACTCCAAAAACCTTGATGTTGCAGCTGAAATTGCGGTCACAGACTGTTTTTTAAAACCTTGATTGTTTGGTTTGGATTGTATTTGTTGTCATTGCTATTGTTCTGCAGTTTGTTGAGCTGTTTTTTTTGTTTGCTTTGGTGGGTGCAGTGATGTTAATGATCCTCATACGTTTATGGACCTTTATGTATCCACGTCTGATCCGTAAGTAGCTCTTACTTGAATGAATCATTGAATACTAAGGGCGTGTTTGGGAAATGGAAGAGAAGGGAGTGTATGTTTTTCATTTCACATATTGGCAATATTTAACAATGAATAAGAAACATATAAGGAAGTACAATGCTTAGAGATGCATTTTCTTAAGTACTTTTGGCATTTTTTTTTTATATTTTCCAATTAAAATTGGAGTTTTACCTTGGTAACTTACACAATGAAGATCGACATTTAAAGTTGACATTGAATAATGAGGTGAACTCAAATTTTGAAAGGAAAATGACATCAAAAGCACTTAGAACTTCAAATAAGTTTTATCCTATAATGAAACCTTCCAATCATTGCTAATTCATTTTTTATATATACAGAAATGTTAGTAACATACTCTTTTGGGCAATATTATTAGGTGAATGACATGTCGATCCCACTAAATAGGGTATGGACTATGCCACTATGGGGTGAGGTTATTTGGTGGGGTTTACATGAAATCTTCCTAGTAAGAGAGCATGTGTTGAAAATAGTGTTACTAGCATTTCTTGTAAAGTATCTCTTAATTTTTCTTTTAAATAAATTTCCCTCCCTTCTCTTTCCCTGGCATCCTTGATCCAATCATACACATTGCTTCTATTTGAGATTGTGAATATTGTTTGTGATCTGTGTATTCAGGATTTTGCAGATGAGATCGTGCGCTTACTATCCCAAATATGGATTTGGGGCTTTTGGAGTGTTTCCTCTGCTATTGAAAAAAAGGTATGTTTTGTTTGACGATGATGGCGGAAACATGTGTTAGGTACTTAGGTTCTTATTGTAGCTTGCACATCATCCATGGATTCCAACATATGGTATTGATAAAGTTAATCAATTCTACAGAGAATCCTCCCAAGATTATGGCATGATGGGGTTGAGATATGGTTCTGGAAATCTATCCTTTGGAGTCACACTTTTGCCTTTTGCCAGTAAGTTCCATGGTTTTTTTGCCAATGAGCATATTTAGGGTGCCTTTAAATAGGTTTTGAATAGAAGTGCTTTCATGCTATAATTATTTGGGATTTTTTTTAATAAGCTGATCTTTCTAGCTAATGAGAACAATACTAAAATTGCTTTCTTTTTTAATAAGTTTTTGGGTTTTTCTTTTCTTTTTTCAGAAAACTAATCATCATCTTAAATTTTTTTAAACATGTTTTCAATCAAGGTCTTGTAACCAGTGCTCTAAAGATACTAATTTAGGAATCAATAATACAAAAAGTTTGTATTGGAAAATCACATTAAGGATGTATTGAAATCACGGTAATGAAAACTTTCCACTTTTGATATCCTTAACTAGTACCCTGAGGGCATTGATTAGCATTGTATTATTTATTATTATTATATATATTAATATTCAATATTTTATTATTAAAAATGAAGATAGTTCTCTTTGTAAGAATATAAGAGATATATAAATCTGCTGCTTTTTCATCTGTTGTTTGAAGTTTGAGATCATAATTATTTGTCCATGAATCATGATTGCTAAATTTTACATTTTGCTATAGATTTTTGTAAATATTGATTTATGATCCCTTTGGAGAAACAATGAAAATAAACTATGTTATTTAATTGTCATACATTGCAGTGAAAGATGAATTACCAAAAAGTGCATGGCTGGTAAGCAAGATGGGAAGGTTGACTGCTGGGGTGCAGTATGAGCCACATCGTAAGAACTACACAGATTTTATTCCTTTAGAAAGATTTCTATATTTGTGGATTTTTTATACATTAGAATTACTACATCAGTACTGGGTATTTTAAATTATTTTTTAATTCTTTTAGTTTCTCTATGGCGCATATGCTGAACTTTGGTTATCTTTCTGCTAGTTATAATGATAAATTGTTTTGAGTATGAATTTCATCCAATATATTGGCCTATAGATGTTTGCTTTTGTATTTTTTAAGTAGTTATATGAATAATAGGCCAAGAGGGAAAAGTAATATAGTGCATTCTCGAAAAAGTTGACATTATTCCATCAATCTTTTAGTCCAGTATGATTCATGCATTAATGTTTTGAGTGTTTTCATGATATTTAAATTTTAGAATGGGACCTATGCCACAACTGAGTTACTTGTTTATCTTCAAGTATATGTGTGTATTTGCACATGCATGTACGGCCACAATTACAAGAAAGGTGGAGCAATAGACAGAATGAAAGGAATCTATGAGGGCTGAGAGTTAGTCACAGTGGAACAAGGACAGTTAGGGGCAGTTAGAGCGGTTAGTTAAAGGGGAACAGTTAGATACATATGGAGAATAAGGATGGAATGATTCACTAAAACAATTAAAAAGTTTGTATGAAAAGGGAAATCCGTGGAAGAGGATTAGGCATTCAATAAAATTGTTTGTTTCCTTTGCTTGTTTTTATTTCTGTCGATTTCTCATTTTTCTTTCCTGAATTTGTAATTTTGATTTTATTGATGAACCGAAACAGTCACAAAAAGCTAAACTCTAAAAGCATATTTATCTAACTTGTGTTCATTTTGGATATGACAATTAAACATATATGTTCATACTAACTTGTGTGCTTTTTAGAAGGAAATGCAAAACTTTCAAATTTGATGAACTGGAGTTGTGCCATGGGCTATGGTATTGGATCAGGCAGCCCCTTGTGTCCATCCTTCAATTTCAACCTTGAGCTTGTCAAAAGCTCTCAGGTATGTCCTCATACTTAAATTGATTAAATTTTTCATTTAATCAATTCGAAAAGTATTGAGTTGTAAGAAATTGATGTTATTTAAAATTTTCATTAATCATTAGTATCAATATTAAATTTTGTATTAACCTTCTGATGTATTCTTTGATATTAACATATGGTGGTGCAATTAGGAGTTATAAGGTTGGGAAGGGGGGTTGAAAGGAGAGGAGGAAAGGGGGGGGGGGGGAGGTTGTTGGTTTGAATCCCCCCCACTAACATCTAGCAAAAAACTAACAACTAACATTGGCTGATGAAAAAAATAGGCTTAAATACATTTTTAGTTCCTGCAATTTAGCTGCAAAATTATTTGTGCAAATTATTTTTTTTGTTTTAAGTTCTTAAGACACTTTAGATAACGTTTTGAACAGTGAAAAAAATGTTATCTAAAGTGCCTTAAGGACTAAAAACAAAAAAATGTTAAATTGTAGGGACTAAAAATGTATTTAAACCAAAAAAATATGGCGGTGCAATTTTGGCATTTGTCTGCCCTAACATATGATTTGTGTAGTTCTGATTAATATTTTGAGAAGCATTTTACTGAAATTTCAAAGCCTAAATAATCTGCAGTTTATTGCCTCGTTCTATCAACATATGGTTGTTCAAAGACGGGTAAGTTCTTTTGTCCTCGTTCTCTTTCTTTCCATTGTCTTCTTAGTGGTCCTTTGTCTTGATATTAGTGTCGCATGTTTCATTTTTGTAAACACAATGATGTTTTGGATTTATTTGAAACTAGTCGTATCTATTAAAACTAAATAATTTCTAGTGGGTTTTCCTTGGTTTTCTAAGAATGTGGACATGCATCTAATTCTTTTTTATTAATTGAGTTTTCCTTTTCCTTTACTAGTTTGCAAGAGTTGAGGTCACTGCATGAAAAGTTATTTTGAATTAGAAGCTTGTTTACTCAATACCTGGGCCTATTTTGGATGCATTTTCCTTGTGATTAGATACCATAATGCTGATAGAGTTCCACTATTACTTTTTTATTCTTGTTAAAATTTACCCTCATTATTGATATATCTTTTTCTGAGTTGTAGTAAACTAGCAGATTTAATTTCTTGTTGAATCAGAATATATCATACACTGAAAGTCATAAACTTGACTTGAACAGGTGAAGAACCCCCTTGAAGAGAATTCTGTTGTTGGAATTACGAACTACATTGATTTTGGGTTTGAGTTACAAACATGGTATTCTTTTTGGCTCTAAACAGATACATTCAACCTTATTGCAGTAGCACCAATATGGTACAATCTAATTTTTTTTTGTGTCAGTGTTGATGACGCCATAGCAGAAAACAATATGTCAGACCCCACCTTTCAAATAGGTGCATCCTGGCAGGCTAATAAAAACTTCTTGCTGAAGGTAGAAAATCGATGCAATGTCGTACAGATTTCTATAGGATTATATATGATGCTCCTAAGTAGATTATTTCTCATCTTTTTAGGCAAAGGTTGGACCTCGTAGCTCATCAATGGCATTAGCATTCAAGTCATGGTGGAAACCTTCTTTCACTTTCAGCATTTCAGGTGTTTCTAGAGGAATTTTTCTATTAAATCTTGCTTCAGTTCTTTATACCCTGTTGCCTATTCCTTTTTTTAGTGTGACTGGGACTTTTCTTTTCCTTTGTATATGTGTATTAGGAGGGCAACACTTATTTGGTCATAATACAATGATCAATCAAGAGGCGTGGAAAGGGGAAGGGGAAAGGATGTTGCCTTCCCTAGAGTTTATGAAGTTAAAAATTAATAAATATTCCCTGCACTTTTACCTATATTCTTCATTGAATATATGTTTTCTCCCTTAAAGTTTTGTATGCTCATTCTGTTTTTTGGTCACTTAAAGTTCTAGTCCTATTTCTGCCCCTGGCCAAGGTTAAGTATCAAGTTCACTATGTGGTACTTACAAGCTTTAAGCAAATAAAAATTGAAATGGTAAATCAAAGTCTAGAGTCTCCTAGACTATAAATTATAATTAGTATCTCAAAGTCAAGGAATGGAATTTCTTTCAGCCTTTTTTCTCTCTATTTTTCTTTTTCTTGGAGAGGAGATGGGTTGGGGAGAGGTTGATTTTAAAGAATGCATGATCAATGATCTTGGTACTGCATGTTTTAAGTGCTGAGAATGTCCTGTTCTTCTGTAGCCACTAGAGATCGTGCTGATGGTAAAATGCAATACGGATTTGGCATCCAAAGTGAGAGTCTCAGGGAAGCCAGGTTCGTTTCATAGCAAGAGCTTCTATGTTTTGATTCAATAAATTACTTTATAATATAACATGAATAGTACCCATGCTGCTGCAAGTTGAAATATGAGAATAGTTACTATTACTATTATTATTAAGCTTGTGGCATAAGAATCAATATGTTCTTTCAAAATTTGTATCTTAATTGGTAAATTTGCATGTTCGCTTCTTTTGCAGTTATCAAAGAGCTGATCCCAATTATGTAATGCTCACGCAAAGCAAGGAACACTTAGCAGAGGGCATTGTCTGGGAAGCAGGGAAGCGACCTATGCTAAAATCCGACATAGACGCGGGACATTTTGATGGCCTACCTAGAGAATTACAACCACTTGATAAAATTTTGTAATTTTATTTTTATTTTTCTTCTTGCAGCTAATGACACTTCTTTTTTAGTAGTAGCCGATGAAAATGCTTTCATAAGAATTTAGTCTAAGGTATTGCATTCAATCATTAACTAGAATGCTAATACTAGATGCTGCACTTTTTTATGATACATCTTGCTTCTGTTCTACTTTGATAATACTGTGTGAGCACCAAGTGCCATTGATAAGGAGTGGGTTGAAATGATCAACCTGCTTGTACTGTTATTCAAGCGGGGTTACTGTAAAAATAAGGCCTTTTTCTTTTTTGGCAACCTTCTTTTTTTTTCCCTCCACACCTCCCTCTAATTTTTGCAAATTTAAAATATTCAAAATATCTTTCTCCTCTCCCCTTTCTTCTCACTGACACTCCTCTTTTTCCCTGTCATCAGCACCCCATTGTCTCTCTTTATTCTCAACATTTTTTCCCATCTCTTTCTCTCCCACAATTTTCTCTTTTACCATGTTTCCTTCATCCTCGTTGACTTTTATGGTGAATATTACATTTTCTTTGCAGGTAACAGACATTATGGAAATTATTATTGTCATATAGTTATGTTTGAATATATCATGGAAATTAGTTCAATAATGTGATGTTTTAATACATTATGGGAATTAGTTTCCGTAAGGGAGCAAAACATAATTACATTAAGGAAACTAGTCTTTGTAATATCATTAGCAGTGTTGAGTTATAGCTTTTCAAAAATGTGTTGGAATCTAAATTTTGAGAAAGGTAATTTTGAAGAAGAAAAGGAGGATGCAAATAGAATTTCCCTAAAACTAATCTAAACCAGAAACAAAGCCAACTTTTTTTGTGGACCCCTAAAAAAGTTCTAAAGTGGATACATGAAATAAATATATATATATATATATATATATATATATATATATGAAGATAGAATAAGAGTATGAATGATGTTAAAAATATTTATGAGCTATCAACTAAGTTAACAAAACAATTCACTTTTTCAATGTTTTCTTAATCAATCCATAAATAAGAAAACATTATATATAAAAAATGATAAATGAATGCTTACTTATTTTGGAAAATATCTCCTTTATATAAGGGACCGTTCAATCTAGACAAATCCAAGGAATTTTGATTCTAACAATGATACTTAAGCATTTATGTCTTATAGGTTGTGTTTGTTGGATTGTGGATCCAACTCTGACATGTCCCAAGAAGGACGATTCAGACAATGACACTTAAGTACTACGTCTTATATGTTTAGTGCTTGTGGGGTTGTGAACAGTTTGATCAAGATAGGTCCCCAAGAAGGACAATCCTAACAATGACACTTAAGCACTTACACTTTACCGATTTAATGTTTATGGGAATGTAGAGTGTTAAACAGAGACAAGTCCCATGAAGAACGACTGTAACAATGACACATAAAGCACTTATGCCTTATAGGCCTAGTACTTGTGATATAGTGGATCGTTCAACCAGAATAGATCCCTAGAGACATGTTTGACTCATCTCAAGGATTAACCAATTCATTTCTAATTGTCAATCAACTCATCTCAAGGGCCAACTGAGTTATGATCAATCCTGATGATAGATTAGGTAGTACACCGCGTCTCTGACATGTCACATATGTGCAACAAAATACTTATACGTTGTACATAGTCAACAGGACTCCCCCTGATAATGTTATGAGGACATATGTAAAGAGTTGTCGAGGGATGCTTCGTATAAATAAATGTGAGTTCCATGCTTCACCTCATGTTCATGGTTAGGACAAAGTTGGGAGAGCAGAGTTGAGTCGTTGAACCTCAAGATACTCTATTCTCCCTTCACGTTCAATGAATATATAACATAACAAATAAGAAATTAATTTAAATAATTTTATATTATCATCTAACCTTAAAATATTGTGTACAATAAATTTCTTGTATTTTATAATAATTTTTAAAAATATTATATATAATATTATTTCTTATTAATTGACCATGTTTAAATTTGTGGATTTTGATTTGGGTAAATATGTAGAAATTAAAGTTTTAACACATAATCATGAGTTGTAATAATAGCCAGAGTGTAATAGTTGCCAGATCAGCACCATGGAAGACAATATAATATAATTATTATATTGTGTTAACTGAAGCTCCATCACACACTAGATCCCAACTGATCTAAGCACCACAAACAACATTTCCAACCATTTAGCATATCAGACATCCTTTGTCACTCCAACCGAAAACAATGGCCACTTGTTCACTCATTTCCACACTCTTCCCTTCTCCTTCTTCTTCTTCTTTTTCACTCTCTCGTTCTTCCTCAAACACCACCAAACCCACCACCATTCACCTCTCCAAATCCCTCCATCTCCACACTCCCACCCTCTTCCTCCTTCGTCCCCCAAACCCAAATCCAACACTTCCAATAATACCCCTCTTCCCCAAACTCACCATTCCCAAATCCCTTCTCCTTCTCTGCACCTCCCTCGCTCTCTCCTTCACTCTCCTCCTCTCCCCCGCAGACTCCGCCGCCGCCTTCGTCGTCACCTCCCCAAGGAAGCTCCAGTCCGATGAACTCGCCACCGTCCGCCTCTTCCAAGAGAACACTCCCTCCGTTGTCTACATAACCAACCTTGCTGTCAAGTAATTCCACCTTCCCACACACCCTTTTCTGGATTCTCTTCAAAATTTGATTTTGATTGGTTTTTTCTTTGATCCTTTTGCTTTCTCTTTGCGTTTCTCAATGCGGGGGCTTCGTGTTTAGGCAGGATGCGTTCACATTGGACGTGTTGGAGGTTCCTCAGGGATCAGGGTCTGGCTTTGTTTGGGATAAGGAGGGTCATATTGTGACCAATTATCACGTTATCCGTGGTGCCTCTGATCTCAAGTTGGTATTTTTTTTTTTTTTTATTTGTTTGGTTTATTTTGATTTTTTTTTTTATCTATGGGAATTGAAGAGTGTCAAGAAGTTTATAATAACTAACACACCTGCTCAACCAAGCTATACTCCCCTTACAGTTTATTTTTTTTATATATTGTCAATGTAAAGAACTATAAACTAATTAAAAATCGTCAAGATATGGATAGAATTTAATATAACCTACACTGTAATCATAAATTTCCGTGTTTGGTAGGATAAATGACTTTTATAATAGCTATTTTAAATGTCATAGCTAGAGTGATTTTTAATTAGTTGACAATGTAAAGCACATTACAGTGCATGGAAATTATACTCTTTTTACAAAAAAATACACTAACATTTTTGTCATATGTAACAGTCTGTAATTGGATAACAGGGCAAAAATAAACTTTACACTGCTAGTGCATTCTAATTATTATTTATTTTGGCATCTTTTGATCCAGTTTCTCAAACTTGTCCGTTTTTGCTCGTTGCTTCTAGTTAGAGAAGTGCACACGTCTGCTGTTTGACTTTTGAGTCATATAATGCTGGCAAATGGGAGCCTTTTAAATTATGCAGTTGAATATTTTCATATCATGTAAAATGTGAGTTATCTATAATTAAATGGGTTATATAATTTACGTTGCATTAAAATGAAAGGGAGGTGACAGTTATGTGTGTTACTTTGCACATTTGCACCTCATTAAATGTGTATGAGTGTGTTTGCATTGCAACTTTTGCATGGTATTGAGAAGTGAATTCATTGAGAAGAAAGTTTGATGGTAGATAGATAAATACACTTGTTGGCATGGATTGAGTGAAGTGATTGCTCCTATTCAAAGTGATGCTAGTTATGTGCAGGGTCACTCTTGCTGACCAGTCGACTTACGATGCCAACATTGTTGGTTTTGACCAAGACAAGGATGTTGCTGTTCTGCGTGTTGAAGCACCTAAAGACAAGCTCAGGCCTATACCTATTGGGATCTCTGCTGACCTGCTTGTTGGTCAGAAGGTTTATGCTATTGGGAACCCGGTGAGATTTCCCTGCTGATCTAGTGTTATAAATATGCATTATCTATGAATTTTCCAATCTAGAGAGATGATGGCAATCCTGGTTGAATCTAATATTAATTGGAGCTTGAGCTAGGATTTTGCGATCAAGGGGATTTCGTTCTTCCTAAATCATATTCTTAACAGTTGTCTCATTTAATCTAACATGTAGTTTTCATAATTATAGTTATTTAATTAGCATTGCCTGCTCCTTTTGTAAATGTATATGCAAAAATTTATGTTAAAAAATGTATTGGAGATCTGAGTTATAAATGCTTGTGATGTAAAGGCAGATTTGTGCCCCTTCCTTTTTCTCAAAAAAATTGCTGGGGTTATGTTATGCAACTATCATCTAGAAATATGAGTGGTTTCACATGATTTTTTTAAACAATTCAATTGCTTAAAGAGGGGTGGGTTCAAAACAAAACCATATTTTTTTTTTATGTAATGGATAAAAAGAAACTTACTAAATTCATAAATTGTCATGGCTGGTACCTTGTAATTGCTGCCTAGCTTCTTTATGTAGCTTTTAATCATTCACATTGAATACTATTTGTTGTTAATGATTGACACAATCAACAGTTTCTTGATATGCCAATGTGATTTTTTATTCTTATCTTGCAGTTTGGACTTGACCACACACTCACAACTGGTGTCATCAGGTATGAAAACTCTGAAGTGAATATTTTGATCTAACTCCTATTACCTACAAAAAGAGTTTCTACTTTGCTATTCCTTTTCCTTTCCTCATGTCAGATTTTACATTTGGGATCAAGCCTTTTTTATATTAGGTGTCTAAAAATAGCAACTATTGTCTTTTTGTTTTCTGTGTCATTTTCTGGTGTAGTTTTCAAGATGAATTGCACTGTATTTAAAAATTTAAATTAGAAACATCTGGGAAGATGAATGAAAGATATTATTTTACCAAAAATGTGATTGCAAAAGAGGTAAAATAAATCAAACTTTTCTCATAAGTTAAAATCAACTCATGTACCTCAATTATGAAAAATTGGATGGGAGGGATTTTAAAAAGTTGAAGTGCATAAGTTGATTTTAACTTATGGAAAAAGTTTGACTTATTTTACTTTATTATTTTCTTCTCCTATAAGTACTTGTTGAGAAGTTTTTTCAAACTAGGCCTAAAAGGTTAGCAGAAGAGGTGGATTAAGCAAAAGAGGCGTTTTGTAATGTAGAAACTTGTGGGAAAATCTTATTGTAGAAATCATATTTTTTTTCTTCATATGGGAAGCCATTAATACCTTTCCTGAATTAAAGACATGTCATAGTTCATACAACATCTCTTCTCTTTTTTTGTTTGTGAAATTTCAACCTTTTAAGCATGGTAGGTATTCCATAGGTAAGTATTGTTTTTCATTTCGTTCACATCATAAACATATGCTGTGCTGATAAGTAATAACTTTAAAGTTGGATACTCTGTCTTATCCTTTATATGTTTCTTTTCTGTTGATTGTGTTTTACTGATATATACTTCCTCAACAGTGGACTTCGGCGAGAAATAAGTTCTGCTGCAACTGGTCGTCCAATTCAAGATGTTATACAGACAGATGCAGCAATTAATCCTGGTAACAGTGGAGGGCCTCTCTTAGATAGTTCTGGAAACCTCATTGGGATAAATACAGCTATATATTCCCCATCTGGCGCATCATCTGGTGTTGGATTTTCTATTCCAGTGGACACTGTGAGTTTTTACTTTGACCTGTTTTTAATTTGTTATGTCTTCAAGAGACAACTTTCTATGGAAACACAAACTTCTTTTTCATATCCTTTAAAATCGCTAATATGCTTGTTGTTTTATACATTCAGGTAAATGGTATTGTTGACCAGTTGGTGAAGTTTGGGAAGGTTACAAGACCTATTTTAGGGATCAAGTTTGCTCCTGATCAGTCTGTGGAGCAGTTGGGAGTAAGTGGAGTGCTTGTCTTAGATGCTCCTGCAAATGGTCCTGCTGGGAAAGCAGTAAGTTTGTTCTTATATTATTTTTATAAAAGAGGAAATTTGTAAGATGTAGAGATTCATTTGTATATGAGAGTCCAGCTAAGTGCACTAAATAGTGGTATAGATTTCACGTTGCCATAAACTTAGCCTCTTTAATACCACTAAAGCTAGTCACAAAAAGTTGTCCATACCATTTAAGCTTCATTGCCACATCTTATTAAAACTAATTGCTGTTACTCATTGGATTGCTTCATCTTGATTTACTTGATTATCATTTTTCAATGGAGCTGGTTAAATTTCTATTTTGTAGGGCTTGCAATCAACAAAGCGTGACTCTTATGGTAGACTCATTTTAGGTGACATCATAACATCTGTGAATGATAAGAAGGTTACTAATGGAAGTGATTTGTACAGAATTCTTGACCAGTGTAAAGTGGGTGATAAGGTATGGTGCTGATTCAA
>PYAF01002226.1:2530047-2549289 GCA_007407185.1 Glycine tomentella | reverse complement strand
CAATGGAGCTGGTTAAATTTCTATTTTGTAGGGCTTGCAATCAACAAAGCGTGACTCTTATGGTAGACTCATTTTAGGTGACATCATAACATCTGTGAATGATAAGAAGGTTACTAATGGAAGTGATTTGTACAGAATTCTTGACCAGTGTAAAGTGGGTGATAAGGTATGGTGCTGATTCAACTGCTCTATTGTTCTTATAAAAATGTATAACTTGAATTTAAATGTTTAACTGTGCTATTTTTAAAAACTACTATGAAATCCTGGGATTTCCAAAGCAAAATAAAAAAGAGGTTGTAAGAACATGGTCAAATTTGGCTTTATTGTGTGTTTAACATACGGTTGACATGGTAACCATCCAAGGGAGAATATAGTTGAAAGCCACATGTTCAAGTATGCCTTTTGCAATTAGTTGATTTGCTTGTTCAATTAAATGCCTTGCTTTTTTGTCTCCCTCCCCCAGTTAATAGTATATAATATGCCCTATTAAAGGCAGTTGGACACAGTCAATTCAAATATCTTATTTGCTTTTGTCTGTACAAATTTTTAGTGTAACTTGCGTATCATTTTGTCTGAATAGTAATAATCGACAGCAGAAAATGAAATATTTGGAGGAATGGAGTTTAAGATTGTTCCATCTCATTAACCAAATTCAAGTCAAAGCTAATTTTGACAGGCTCGGATTTTAGAAATTAGACCAAGTTGTTTTGAGGATGAGTTTTGGTTATACTTCAATTATCCCAACCCGTGGATGCACATATTCTTCTTAACAAATATGTATTAGTAATAATACTTTATAACATAACATTTTACATATTTATGCACTATAATGTAAAGGTTCTTTACACTATCATCAATCACAAATTGTGATGCATGATAAGTTTGTTGACTTATATAATTAACTACTTTAAAAGTCACTCCTAAAGATAATTTTTGATTGGTTGACGGTGAAAAATCTTTACATTAATAGTGCATAAAAATTAAACTCTTGTATTTATGCATTATAGTGTAAAGGTTCTATACATTATCAGGTCTTGATCGGATTAAATTCAGATTTAAGGAAATAACCTTATCAAAATTTCAAGTTGCGTAGGGACAACCAAGCCAAATCCATCCAACGAACACCGTATTTGTTTTCATAATCTGTTTTTAACTTGATGTGGATGTGTCTAGGTTTTTCTTTCTGATTTTTGGTTAGTAGAATTGCCTCTCTCTATATAAAACATTCACCCCACCCTAACCCTTTATATGTTAAACTTACATTGAGAGACTCAACCCAATTTGAAGCTGATTTATTATCCTTGTTTAATGCTTAATGATGTTGATAATGATATTCAGGTGATTGTGGAGGTGTTGAGAGGTGACCACAAGGAGAAGATACCTGTCATTCTGGAGCCAAAGCCTGATGAATCATGATGATATGCAATTCATTATCCATCCATCCATTCTATACCGCATGTATATACATTTCATCTACCAGGAATGAATGCAGCTGTGTATGTCTATTCTTAGGTTGTATCTTGCTTCATAAAAACAGGTCCAAGTGTACATATGTACTATGGGACTGCCAGCTCATCATCCTTTAACTTTCTCATTATTAAACAATATAATTTGCCACGTCTATTTTGCCCCCATACAAATTCACACAAGGGGTTATGATCATTGTGCTACATTTTTTTCTTTTTTCATATACTCTGAAATTATGTTTTTATTTCTTTTATCTTTTTTTTTTTAATTTTAGAAAAAAGGGCGTCAGTACAATTGAAAATAATGATGCACATTCGAATAAGCATTTTGTTTGGTCCAATTCTAATTCATATCTCCCGTAACAATGTATGAAACATTGGCCAAAGTGCCACATTAAAAGAAAAAAAATGACAAAATGCCACAGATCAAAGAGAAATTGTCAAAGTACCATAGTGCCTATTTAGCTAGGTACATCAGCGACATTAGTGGGCTGACGTGGCGTGTCAGGAGTGGCGTACCAAATTCGTTGGAGAGAGAAGCTAAATAGGTATGACGTGGCAAATTTTTCGTAATTGCATAGAAATTTCGGAAGGCCATAACTTTTGATTGAGATGTCCGATTGAGGCGAAATCGGTGGTCAAATGCTCGAAATTGAGAGCAGAAGGCTTGGGCAAGGGGACTTGCCCAAAAATTTTCCCAAAAGAGGTTTCTAAGTGCCTCAAAATTGCGATTTAAGTTTCAATCATTCGAAAAATTTATTTTTGTCTACTTTTTTAATTATTTAATTACTTAATTTAATGTTATTTTTTATTTTTTTCAATTACTTCTCTGAATTTCGAACGTTTTGACATATCATAAGCCTCCATCAGACATTTCTCTCAAAAAATATCATCGTTCGAAGTTTATATGCATTATCAATTTTATATCATAACTTTTGAGAAATGTCTGATGGAGGCATATGATATGTCAAAACGTTCGAAATTAAGAGAAGTAATTGAAAAAATAAAAAATAACATTAAATTAAGCAATTAAATAATTAAAAAAGTAGACAAAAATAAATTTTTGAATGATTGAAACTTAAATTGCAATTTTGAGGCACTTAGAGACCTCTTTTGGGAAAAAAATTTGGTTTTGCTTTCAATTTCGAGCGTTTGGCCACCGATTTCGCCTCAATCGAACATCCCAGTCAAAAGTTATGGTCTTCCAAAATTTCTACGCAATTACGAAAAATTTGTCACGTCATACCTATTTAGCTTCTCTCTCCATCGAATTTGATACGCTACTCCTGGCACGCCACGTCAGCCCACTAATGTCGCTGATGTGTCCAGCGAAATAGGCGCTGTGGCACTTTGACAAGTTCTCTTTGGTCCGTGGCATTTTGCCATTTTTTTTCTTTTACTGTGGCACTTTGGCCAATGTTTCTCATTGGATGGCTAAATAATGAGATAACAGTGTTTCGACAAAAGGATAGTTCATTTGGGAAGTAAAATAGCATCGAATAAGTAAAAGTACATCAAACATTATAAAATCTCACCCTATCTTGTTCAAATCAGGAAATTGATCATATCCATCATATATTTAGTCTTTCTTAAATAATAACATAATCCTAAGAGGAAGTGAGAAAAAAAATGTCCCATCCCTGAAAAATGCTAGGAGGTGTTGGGAAATAATTGAAGTAGTTGAATAGGAGGATTGTTATGACTATAGCTCTTGGTAAATTTAATAAAGATGAATATGATTTATTTGATATTATGGAAGACTATTTCTGGAGGGATCGTTTCCGTTTTTGTGGGTTGGTCCAATTTATTACTCTTTCCTTATGCCTATTTCACCTTGGGTATGAACTTTGTAGCTTTATGATATAATCATGGATTGACAAGTTTTTATTTGGAAGACTGCAACTTCTTAACCGCTGCAGTCTTCACTTTTGCTAAAAGTTTTAGTACACTCTTTGTTGTTACTTTGGGGATCCTGAAACACAGGAAGATTTTAACAGTTGGTGTCAATTGGTTTTTCTCATTTTGTTTTCTAAATAGTAGTCTACAAGAACATTTATCTTAAATTTTCTCCACTCTATAATCACGATTGTGCCACAAAATGTGAATAACAAACTGTGCTGAAGTATTTTGGTGTTTGAAAACTGTTAGCAAGATCATGCTTGGTCTTCATGATTTTTGCCACGTTTAGCAAACATGACCTTGATCTTGACCATGGTTTTAAATTATGGTTTTCAATTGCATTTGTCGCTACAATGTAACAATTGTATAGCAACTATAATTGTGACTGCAAGATAGCAACTGCAGTTTCGAATCCTGTTCCTTGGCAGTTTCCTTACAATGAAGAAAGTGAATGCAATAAAAAAAATATACATTTATATAATTTATTATAGTATTCACCAAAAAAAAAAGAATAATTTTATTATAGATTCCAATTTCTCAACTTAGACCTTCCCCAGTTAGTTCATAACTTCTTTTGAAGGTGTACGTATACCTTTAATTCCAACAAAATATATAATTTATTATTTTAATATCTTCTTCACAAAAAATATACATTGGTTCCATAATTTGTTTCATTATTGTTATGGGGATTACCCCGGCGTATTCTTTTTTTTTTAAAAAATGGACAAAATGAGATATATTGATAGAATGGCATATGACATGCCTTGGATTAAATACAGAAGTGACTAAAGACATAGGTTACATTTGAATTATGCAGCATAAGCATAAGCATAAGCATCACCGAAACCACCAACCCATCATTAATTGTATTCTAATTGTAACCTTTATGAATCCAAGCAAAATCCTTTACGAATCTTAGTCCTGCTTAAGCTTTGTCACAAGTTTATCATTGGACTTACATCGCCCTCATTATTGGACACCTCCTTCCTATGAAAAGAATCATGCATGGCTTCAATAGCTTCTCTCTGCGTTTTACTCCCCAAATTGAATAACTCGATTTCTTTATCATACAGGGTCTGTTTGTGGTATTGAGAGTTTTTCTACTGAAAATATAATTTTTTTTCTAGTAGATAAACTCTTAAAAACACTTATAATCTTATATCCAAATAGACTCATAAACATCCACCACACTAAAATTGCATGGATTAGACTTAGCCTTATCCACAGGGACCCTTGGCAGCTCTATAAATACTGTAATCATCAACATGTAATAGACAGGACACTCATTCACAACTAAAAATACTCTCTCTGTCTATAACGCTCTTAACATTCCACTTATTAATGCCATAACAATTATACGGAGCAATACACTTACAACTCTCGACAGAGTGCAAACGTGACTGACCATAGGTTCTGGATATATCCGTAGCATAAGCATATATAGTTACCTGAGTTACATAAATAACATCAATACTGCATATACTCCATCACAAGATTAGGTTTCAGGAAAAATGTTAGCAACACACTACCAATTTTAATGCTGAACATCAAAATACTTTCAAACTAAATCCATAGACCATATTAACCGTACCATATTTTTATTTTATTTTATATTTTTGGGGATTTATAAACTTGTCTCCATTATTCAGGGGCTAAAAACTAGAGGATTCTTTCTAATTTGGTTTTTGAGACGTGAAATTCATAAAGGTAAAATTATAAAAGCTTTGATATGAAATATACAAATTAATGAGTATAAAAAGCACATGGGCCATGATAAAAAGTAGACTGCATCAGTATAAGTTGACTACTTGACAATGCGACTGCAAATGTTTCACAAAGACTTCGTATAAAGCTCTCTAGTTTGTAGTAATTTATATAAAGCTCTAATGATTTTCGTTAACTACCAACTTTCATTTTTGTTACTTTTTTAATTTATAGTTGAGTCAATTAATTAAAAACATTATTCCAAAATAATAATTTCTTACAAGGTTTTAAAAAACTGTGACGGCCATGATTGGACCGTAACATCAAATTTGTTTAACTGTCTGTTATCATTTTTGAGATTGTATCTATCGTATTTATCCGCGATTTGGCATGATATCAACAAATGTGACAAAATCGCAATGCGACTGCCACTAATATTTAAAACCTTGAATTTTCGTACCGTTTAGCATTGCTTATATAATTAAGATTAATTTATGTCATCTCTCTCGGTGTTGCAGGCTATATAAAGATCAAGGTTGAATAATGAAAATTTTGTTACAAGAGGATTTTCAAACTCTTATTAAAAGAAGATTTTCCGACATGCATAAACGCAGTTCATAGTTTCATATATATATTTTTATAAATATCATATGGTGATGAAGGTGGCTAGGCCTCTTCATTGCAGATACACACGACCTCTAAGCATGGCCCCTATAGCTTCCAATGCAGAATGGTGGCCACATCTTTAACCTAACAAAGAAGAAAAATGCAGTGGTGAAAGACCATAAAAAAATATTACATGTTTCTTTGATCAAAATGGATTGAACTTCAAATTTGGAATAGAGGGTGATGGAGAAATCTCCATATCCACTTTTATTATTAGGAAATTCAGCACATGCATGCATTCATAACAAGGGCAATATTAATTTCAGAGTACATTTTAGATAGGAGAATACTTAGGGAACCAAGATGAGGTCATTGATAATGGTTGATGTTCATACGGAGAAAGAGGATGCAAGGCCAAACTGAAGGCCCCAGAGCTCAAAAGATCCCTTAACAAAGTCATAGTATCCTCCTTTTAGTGACAATGTCTTGTTCACCAAGCCATCTCTAACAAATGGGTATGTTAGCAGGTTTCCAAGGGAAACATTCACAGCTTCCTGCACATACATAATCCAATTCAACTTGTAAGCATCACCTACATGGTTTTAATTTGCTTCTAAATCGTCGCACTTAAACATTATATTATGGACAAAACTTAGATGCGGTTTCTTAGGTGATTTTAGTGTTGTCTTGTCTCTAATCAGAATTGGAATTTTAACTCAGTAATATTTGTAATAAGAGTTTGCATTAAAAGTCAACATAGATTACCGAAGTAGAATTCTAATTTGATTGGAGAATAGTAACATAAGTACCTATGAAATTGTATGTAAGTTTTGTCCTTATATTATATGTGTTGAAGTTTATTTTGCCGACTTAAAAAAAAATGTGTTGAAGTTAAGTCTCTGAGTTTTGTGAAAAATATTTAGAAAATACTATTTAGCTAGCATGTAGCTTGTACTAATGTGTCTCATACCTTCTCACAGTGTGAGCACAACTCAGCAAAAGGTGCATCCCCATGCCGTGTCTTCACCTTGGCCTTTGCAGGTAAGCCAATTTTGACCCACTCCTCAATAAAATCACTGTATATAAATCCAAAATAAAAAATAAAATTTCTTAGAGCATGTGAGACCTCTGTAAATATACCTTCAAAAAGAGAAATAGACATGAAATTTTCATTTGATGAGGTCATGTGAGAATTTAACATGAGGTGATTCATTTTTGGATATGAGTTTATGATCTGCATACATTGACAATGTAAAACAATTTTACAGTGTCATATCTAATCATAAATCACCTTAAACTTGTTGACTTTTGTAATAAATACCTTAAAAGTTATACCAAAAGCAATCTATGATTAAAAAACAATGCAAAACTAGTTTAGGTTATCAGTGGCTTATTGCATGACCATTAAGCTCTTTGAATATACTTAGTGCATGCTTATTTGCTTCAGTCTGTTTTGAAGAATTAATCAATTATTTTTACTAACCTCCTTAGGGAGTATTTGATAAAAAAAATTGATCATTTCTATGAAACAGGTTTCTACTAAACACTCACTCTGGGGGACTAATTAAAATTTGAATTTGAACAACGAAATTGCCCTGCTTTTATTTGCCTTATAAGAATTCGTTCCAATTTCATCAAGCAGGTAAAATATGTCCATCAAATCATAATTACGTAGGGTGTAAATAATTGATGGAGTGTAGTTTTTATGTAGAGCAAAATGACTTACGTAGAGTAGGTTCCATCATATGGGAAAGACAGAAGCCCCTTAATACCACCACAAGCACTGTGTCCAATGACCACAATCTCAGACACCTGAGGAAAAAAAAAATAGGTTGGTTAAAAATTCGTGAGATTTTCCCACCAATTATTAATTTTCATGTTAATTAGTAACATAAAAAGTACACTTTATGCCTGAAATTTTGTGCAGTTCATTTATCTTCCAATGATTGGTAAAATACCTTAAGATGCAAAACAGCATACTCAACTGCTGCCCCAGTTCCAGCGTATTTTGACTGATACACAGCAGAGTAAAACAAAGAAAGTTTGAGCACCAAATTGAGTATTATTGTATTAAGACATTTCAATAAGGATTTTTTGTTGTATTGAAAACATACCTGGTCATATGGTGGGACAATGTTAGCAACATTTCTGACCACAAAGGCCTCTCCTGGTTGGAAATCTAGCACATGAGATGGGCACACCCTTGAGTCTGAGCAAGCAAACACCATAAACTGAAAAAACAAACAAACAAGACAAAAATAGTTTTATAAAACAAATTTCGTTCTAAATCCGAAAGGGATGTTCTGCTCTATGAATAAATAATTCATGAGTAAATAATGTATGCACTCATAGTGTAAAATGGTTTTCACACTATTATCCAATTACAAATTTTTAAGTATGCTAAGTTTGTTGACTATAACAATATTCATCCTAAAAATCATATTTACCATAATTTTTGAGTGATTAACAATGTAAAACTTTTTGCAATAACTATACATGGAAATTAAACTCAAGAGTGTAAATTATTTACATTGTCATTCAATTACAAATTATCATATATAGTAAGTTTGTTAACTTCAACAATAATCACCTTGAAATTGATAGCTATCATGATTTCTGATTGGTTGAGAATGCAAATTTTTTTACAATTACTAGGCATGGAAATTAAACTCATAATTCATCACAGAAAAATAAATACCTTGGGGCTCTGGCCTTTGGCAAGTTCACCATACAAAGCTGGATTCTTGCTGTGGAACAATAATAGGAATGAGAAAGCTTAAGCTAAAAGAAAGGAAAAATAATGAAAAAAGAAAAAAGGTGTAGTGATGACTAACTCATATTTCTCCTTCTTGAAGTGAATGAAACCAGCTTTGATCCTGTCTGAGGCTTCTGATGATGGGATGCCATCAGATGATGATGTTCCCAGAGAAGCTGTTATCTGCTCCACTTTCTCAGCAGCTGTGGCTTTGAGTTCACTCTTCTCCCTATATTTCAATACAAGGCAAGTCAATTTGCAAGGAAGCTACACATATATAGTGAAACATTGCATATTATAATTATACTAGCATCGATCCCCGTGCAATGTACGGTTTTTGAAGGAAACAAAAACAAACAAAAAAGATAACAATTAAGTGAATAAAAAAATTAAAAAATTATCCGATCAACACATGACGACGAATAGACAGTATTTATATAACTATTGATTAGTTATGCTTCCAATCATATATTGATGTTACCTCAACAATTTCTGGAGTTCTTCAATAGCTTGCTCGTATTCCTTTGCCATATCCTCTCTCTCCAAAAAGAAAATAAAATTATGTGTCAGTTTTTTTTTTTAAACAAACTAGTAACAAGTGACTAAAAAAATGAAATGAGAAACGAAAAGCAATTTTCTCCTAAACATGAAACTTTAACATAAGTTAGTAACTATGATAAAATTCTGTGGAATTCGCCATGGGAGGACTAAAGGAAAATAATATTCAGAATTCAGTTATTATGTAAAACCTCGGAAATGTTGAAATTTGATTTTACACTGTCCGAGGATTAATTAGTTGCTATTTTGGGTTGGATTTGCTTCTTTATTCGCCTTAGAATCCTCCAACTACACACCTACCCCATACAACTATCATTCACGTTATATATAGTTTTTATTTTCGGTATGAATTGTCTTCCTAATAAAAAATAATTTGTTAATTGTATGGTGCTGGCTGCTGACACATACTAGTAGTGCATGAACAAATCCATGCCACACACCTGTCTTTTTGTTATTGTTACCTAACTAAGCTACCAATGTGCATGTGGTAGATGCCAAAGAAAAATCAAACATTGTTACACGTGAAAACTAAACTTTAAACGACACACTTAAACATTTTACAAGCATAGCAACCTTATACGTGGACATTGTTAGATTATTAAGCACATGATCAACTAGCTAAGTCAAGTTAAAATGTGACAAGTGACAACTCATCAAACACAGATTGTGATCCAAAACTGCTAAGTTTATGAGAATTTTGGGTCCCTTAAAATTTGAAACACAACAAAGTGTAAATAGTGTATGCAAAGACAATATGTATGATAATTAAATTTGTTAATTTTACAATGACTATATTGAAAATCATACTAACAATGATGTCTGATCGGTTAATACGGTATTTTTTTTACACTGATGGTGAATAAAAATTAAACTCAATGACGAATGTGTAATTTGAATGAGTGGATGATCAAAGTGTAGTAGTGTTTGGTATATATACCACAGTTGGGGTGATGATGGGGGCAGGGGCAGCAAAGACAGGTCTGTCTTGAATGAGAGAAGGGAAGGAAGAGGAAGAAGAAGGAGAAGAAGGAGTGCTAAGGGTTGCAAAGACAGAAGGGCGTAATGTGGCCTTCTTGAGAGAGGTTTTGGCTGGGGAGATGGAAGAGAGGCACCACCCGTTAATGGAAGACGTCGACATTGTGCAATGAAGACTCAAATGTTTATGCTATATAGCCCTATGTAGCAATGGGGTGTAGTGGCATGTCCAATTGGGTATCCCCATTTTATGTGACCCTTTGGTAGATAATGAAAACGAAAGCCAGACAAAGGAGAGCTTCACTCCTATCCTTGAAGATGAGGTTTGAATGTTGGAGATTAACTACGAGAGAATGACCATAACCCTATGTCACTTTGGATCACCCACACCCACCTCTACCTCAATTGTCACATACCCTTTTTGCCATCTACCTTCACAAACCATGTACAACACAAAAAATGGCCATAAATTTTTTAGGTGCGCTAATTAATTTGTTTTCTTGATTTTTGAGGGGTGATTAGCACATTGTTACATATGGACCATAACATTGGTTTGTAGATATTATCTATGAGATTCACGTTAATTCTTATGACAACATTCGGATAATAAAAAAGAAAAAATTGTGGTAGTGGGTATGCCAAGGGACTTAATTTGAGAGGGTTTATTGCTGTAGGGTACATGTGTCTCCTTTCAATTTGTGTGTCATGACATGCACGCAATGCCTAGTTGCCACGTAGGTGAAAAATGTAACTGTTTATACCCCAGCTGAAAGGGACTAAACATTGCATGCTTCATTGCACTATTATTAATGCAGTAACTATATGTTTCTATCCGGTGCTTTTGCTATAAGTGTGGAGGAATAAGCATTCCATTTATGACAGATATGCAATTTTATATACTTTAACGCAATCCTTTTACATAGTGAAATGTTGGATCATTCTATATTTCCTCTGGCTTGCATCTCTTCTGTCTTCTGCATGAAGCTCCAAATCCAATATGGTTGGTTGACACAGAGTGATCCAACAGTTCACCAAGTAAAAGGAAATAGCTGCATCGAGGGGTGGTTTTATTTACAAAAATATTTAGCTTTTACCCTTTTAATTACACTAATATCACGTTGTTTTTATTTTATTTTCTGCTTTTAAAGATATATATGCGTATGAAATTGTGATATGAACTAATTTTAGAATGATATATATATAGGTCGATCATCATCGATCAGCCAATTGCAAATATATTACAGCTACTTTATTACAAAACTGAAATTGGAAACGTTGCATCAATAAAGAAGGAAAAAAAGAAAAGAAAAATATGGAATAAAAGCCTCGTTATTACTAACAGCCTTTCAAGGATGAAAGTAGATAATATGAACCATATTTACCACATTACTTATAATTTGGCATAATTGTAATTGTCTTTTCTTTATGTAAGTATATATTGTACTGTCTTAGATTTATAAATACGTGTAGCATTCCAAAATCGAATGCCAAAATTTGACAAAACGATAAAAAAATGATTGAGGTAAATTCACTATTTTGGAATTAATTATAAGTGGAAGATTCAAGAAGAAGAAATATATGGAAATTATTAAATATATCTTTTGAGCCTTTTTCTATCCGTTGGTAAACCAATGGTTCATATGTGACGAACCAGATAAATCCGTTGGTAACCAAGCCGTGGATCTAAAAGATAAAACCCTATCCTTGAAGCTTCGAATTTGTGGCTATGCATTTAAGTGGTAGAGTATGGACTCACATGCATCCATTTTTCTACCATATTCAGCTAGCTAGCATTACAAAATAATTTTCATTATACAAGGAAGGGAACAAAACTTTTCTAAACAAGTGCATGTTTGAAATGAATTTGGTAATGTAGATCAAGATTCTTTCATACTCATAATAACTTGTGATGGACGTGGATCCGTTACATCAAAAAGCAAAAGCAAAACATATATAAGTCATAATCAAACATATGTACATTCCCACAAAATTTTCTTATTTAATTAATAAATTAATACTTTGTGTCACTTTTGTTTGTGTATTTCTTTTCACACTAACTAATTAATGTTCTTAAAACACTAGTTAAAGAATCAAAATAAGAAGTTTTCATTAAAAATGTTGTTAATTGAAACACTTTCACCGTAATTTTTAATACATTCCTAATGCAGTTTTTAATATAAAAAACTATTATTGATTCCTTAACTAATGTGTTTAGAGTAAGCCCCTTTTACTAAATTTAAGAACACCTTAGCATGGTGGTGTGTAATATCTGTGCCATTGCTCCTGAATGTGCCTATAATAATCATTGTGAGAGTGAGGAGAGAGAAACATACATTCTCACCCCAGGCTGCACCAGATTCATTGGCCAATCAACATGACAGAACTGCTCCTTAGTCATTGTAATGTAATGAATCATGATCAAGAAGCATGCCAACTTGGATAGATTAATGCCAACAAAATTGAATCTGCTTAAGCTTAAGGAGGGTTTTGCTTTAATTTAGAGAAGATTGGTGTAAGGGTTAGAAAGTTTGGCGTTGGTATGACCAAGTTTGGTTGTTATATTACACACCACAATTGTGATCGACCGTTCCATTTGATTTTGATGTCAACATTCAGTGTGCACTATGATGAAATTATGTCAACATTTTTTATATATGTCCTGTTTCGGATACCTCCCTCCACGGGTTACAATAGTGGAGATTAAGACTAGGCTATATGTTTGAAAAAAAAATATAAAGGTGGCTGAAAAATTGAAAAGTTATTTTAAAGTTTTTAAAAAAAAAACTAGCTAGTTGAAGAAGTACTAAGTTAACTTATTAAATTATAAATATTTAGTACATAAAATTATCTCGTAAAACCTAAAATAACAGAAATAGTCATTTTTATATCAATGTTAATTTTGTTTTATGGATAAATTTTTTCCGTTGGTAATCATATTTTAATTTTTAATTAATTTTTGAACTCTTATAATTTTTTATTTAAAGATTAATTACTTTAATAATATTTTTAATTTTAATTGTTATATTTTTTCATTGTATGCATTCTACTATTAATTTAATTATCTTATGTCTTGAAATATTCACAAATTAGTCGGTTAAGTTGGTCTATAAATTTGTATTCTATTGATTAAATTAGTTTTCTATAATGTGATCGAATAGGTCATAGTTCTATCATTTATTAGTAACTGCTATGATATATAATATATTAGAAAATAATTAATTTGACTACTTGGTCACAATATTGAAGCAAACCATTCAACCCAATTAACTTGGATTTAGGTAATGTTGAGTTGATGTTGAATATTGAAGCAACATGCACCCAATACTAACCTCCAGACGGAGGTTAACTCCTCTTCTGAAATATACGTGAAAAATAATTTGTATTCTATTGATTAAATGAACATATTTTCCACTCAAGATGAAACAAACTTTGCAATGATCATTCAAGTTTGACATGAACACACATAATCGGGGACAAACACGGGTTAGTTGATCGAGTTCAATTATGGAGATCAACTGGAGAGGGAAAAAAATTGAACTATAATAAATTAAAAACCAATTTGTTCAATTAATTTCAGATTTAATTTTCTTTTCAACAGATTTGGAAAGTTTTGAACTAAATTAATTCAATTAAGAATTAATTGATTTGATTACGGTCATCAAATAAACAATCTATACATATTTTTAAAATCTTGATATAAAACTATGAAAATGTCATAAATTTATGATAAAAGAATAATACATAAATCGAGACCCTTGATGAATAAGTAGGAGAGAGTATGCATACATAGCTACGCCTTATTTACAGAAAGAGACGTTCTTTTCACATCTCGTATACATCATTTTCATATTTCATATGACAATGAATGGAGTATATATATGACATCATACCGTGATATGTAATCGTTTGTAATGGGAGACTGCACGTGTTAACGTCAATGTATGAATACATTCCGATGATTGACTTTCGATGGAATGAAAAATGAAAAAAACTGGAAGAATCATAACCATAAAATATGATCATAATAAAAATGCATATAATTGTCTCATACATTATGGGGATAATGAGAAAAAATATATTTTACATCTCAAAGGGACTATAATTGGACATATCATTATTTTTGGTACAGAAGTTTCTATAAAAATTATATATATATATATATATATATATATATATATATATAAAAAAGAATCTGTTATAGGTTACTGGGCCTTGCAGTAATGCATTAATATATTAAGGGAATTACTTTCTGCGCCTTCTATTTTGCTTCCTGCACTTTCAAAAAGATTTCAACAGACTAAAATAACCCTCAACATGAGCACATCCTCTTCTCTTCCGATTTCTACGCCGCCCAAGCACCCCCTTTGCTTCTTGTCCTGCGCTTCTTCTCCCTCCCCCTCCTTTAAAGCCCAATACTTCCAACAACAACACTTCTTCTGCCATGCTTCTTCTCCCTCCCCCTTTGTAAGGTGGTTTTTCCTCTCCTATTTCTGAATTGTATAATTTATAAACCAAATATTTGTTTTCTTGATCACCTATTCTGAAATGATGTTAGTATTGTTTCAGATTGAGTGTTTTGGAATGCATATTGTGTTTCGAATTACTCAATTCAAAACTTTACTAACATCATTCCAAAATAGCCTGGTGATCCAAAAATGTTGTAGCATAGTTTTGGTTTGAAAAACACTTAATCTGGAACTTGATGGTTGTCCTCAGGGTGTTTGGTTGGAGTGGGGGTTTTTGGGAGGTGCAGGAATTGGAAGGGAGGAGGTACTAGGGTTGAGGAATATTTTAGTCCGTTTGGGTCTTTCTAGAGGCGTGGGAAACAAATAAAAGTTGCAGAAAGTAATTTCCATGTATTGAGCTATTGGCCCAATTGATTTGGCCCAAACATTTTTCATAACATAAAACAAGATTACTTTCTGCGCCTCCTTTTTTGCTTCCTGCTGCTCCAAAAAGACCTAAACAGACAAAACTACCCCTCCACCCACACCACCGCGCCCCACCTCCACCCAATCGCTCAACACCACCTCTCATACAAACATCACCGTCGACAACTCTAGTGCAAGGAAGAAGGTGCAAATGGAGAAAAAGACGATGAGAGAAGTTTAAAACATGACTCCCTTCCAAAATCGTGAATCCACAATACATTATATTTTTATACTTCTAAAAAAGCCTTTTCCAAAACTATGCTAACATACATCCAGAAAAGTCTTTCCAAAATTATGTTCAAATTGTATAACAATAATAATCAATTTTAGCATGAATGATTTGGAGAGGAACCTTACTTTCTCTAATTTACTTACACTTGCAATTTCTTTTCTTTGATATATCTTGTGATTTGTATAGCTTTTAAAAACACCCATTATAAATAATTACTAAAAATACTTTTATTCAATATCATTAATTCATTATTTCAATTTATAGAAAGCGAGAAACAACATTACGTTTCTAGTGCTATAGAATTTTATCCAAGGTCTAAACCAATTTCTATGAAACAAATTAAAGAACCTTTAAAAAGTACACACTTTATATTATGCAGTGCAACTTTTTTCTTTGGCGACAATGCCTGTATTAGAAGATAAACTGAGACACTCATAAAGGATTAAAGCAACATCACCTCCTAATTAGAAGGTACCACAGAAGGCTATTTAATCCCCATTTGACGTTAGCTTATCACCTAATTATTTATGGTATTATGTTCCTAGTCAACATTATCATCATTGTATCAAGGTCTTTAATTTTCTGCTTCGTTGAAAAGTCCTCAAACCCCTCACTTTCACTTTCAATCCTTCTTCACATCTTTATCAGGACATGCCGTAGTAGCAGCTACAGTTTTAAAGCTTTGGGAAAGCGAATTCTACTCTCTCTTATCTAGTTATATGTACGAAAGTGCAATTTATTTGGCAAACCACTATACTGGCCTTGGATTATATTTTTGAAAATGGAATGGTGATAGATAATCATCATCAATAATAATAATAATAATAATAATAATAAATGACCTTGCTCACTCTAGCGAAGGTTTTCTTATACTGGATATTAGAGAAATAGAAATAATATTATATTTTTCAATATATGTGTGTTTATAGTTTGAATTTTATTAAAGTTCTCAAAATTCCCGATTTTTTTTAATTCTAATAAACGTCCGCCAAAAAATGTGTCAACAAAATATATTACTTACATTCCTTTTACACTTGATTATAAAAAGGTGTTTCATAAATTGTCATATTTATACCCGAAAAAATCATCTAATCGATATATTCATGTATAATAAAATTATCATACTATTTTTAAATTATTATTTATCATAAATTACCATAAATGATAAAATTATTATTTTCTAATAATTGTTTTAAATGTTATATTTAGAATAATTTTAAATGTTATCTTTTTAAACAAGTCTTTTATTTAGCAAGTAATATAAATGAAGTTACTTCGGAATTTACGTACTTTGGAATCGCTAGCAAATTAAGAAAAAGGCTTTAAATCTTTATATACTAACTTCCAATCAAATTGTTTGAAATTTAGAAGTGTTGGAAATCATTTTGGAAATCACTTTATCCACTAATAAAATTGGAATGTTACCAAACCATGCATGCATCTATTGCCTTTGCTGTAGATATAATTTTTGTTATCAGATTTTTTTATGAAATATTCTTCATTTTATTAATGATTAATCTTTATTATAAAATCTGATTTAATGTGATTCTTTTCTTTTAATAATATTTTTTTAATCACAATATTCAAAATAGAATTTTTACTTAAAATGAGAGTCTAATATCATGTGAAGTAATGACACGTAATCATGTAGATATATAATGTGTTCGGTTCTGCCTTGATAACTCGCATTCACATGAATTTCCACGTGACCACGTCCAATGCGCAAAGGCTAAGGCTAGTACATGTTGCTTCAAAACATACTTGTCACGTGACATTGAATGAGCAACCGAACATGTATCATGTATCATGTATGTATACACTTAACAATAACTCTGGTAGAATAAACAACAATGAAATCATTTTATACTCATAAGTCATATATAATACATAAAAACAATATCAAAACAAAAGTATAAGACTAAAAACAGTATTCAAACCCACGTTTAAAAAGACAAATAAAAAACTTAACCATGAAATTATACTCGGTAAAAGGACTTGTCACTGTTATTTACATGGTGACACGTTAACTGTAAACCAAACCAACCCTTCAAACAAAAAACACAAAACCTTCGGTTTTACAACTGAATCTCCATATTGTTCAAGTTACTTTTGACCATGAGACTATAATAATAACAACAACAACTATAGTCACTACAAAATATGCAACAAAAAACTAAAATAAAAAAGAAAATATAAAATCTAGTTTGAGTTTGTAATTTATAACAAAAGAAAAAATTATCAAAAATGAAGAGGGAATGCTTTGCCCATGGAGTTGAGATTAACACACAAACCAACCAAATCTTGTCGATACGGCAAATACGACCGTCGTTTAACCTCTCTTCTCATTTCTCTGTTCCGAACATAAAGCGCTTCGTGCGCCGACACCGCCGGAACCGCCGCAATTCTCTTCTCGCCGCCGCCGCTACTCGCCGGAGATTTTTTTCCTGTCTCCGATTTCGCTCCCTTCTTCTTCGCCGAATTCACCGACGATGGCGTCAGGAACACCACCGACTCCTTCCCCTCGCTGTTGCTCCGCCGCAGCAAATCCAGAAGCTTCCACCGCTTCGACGACGACGATCCCGTCGATTTGCTCTTCCGGCACGGCGTCGCAGGCGCCGGCGACGCCTTCCTCGGTGTCCACACGCAGTACGTCCCGGGCGGAACATTCTCCAGCTCGTCCTCCACCTCCGACGACGAGCACGACGCCGAAGAATCGTCCATCAGCAGCTTCCCGAGCGTGATCTGAATCGCCTCCACGTCATCCTCCTCGCCCGAAACTCGCCGTTTTCCTTCTCCGCTGTCCTCCTCCGTCGTGGTGGCGAGGTCGCGGTCGAAGATCGGGAACGCCGGAATCGCGTTGTTGTCCACAAAAACTCCGTCGGCGACTTTGCGAAACGCGACGAATTCGAAGTCGGTGTCGTGTTCTTCGAAATGCACGTCGTTTCGAGTGACCTGATCCGCGATGTCGTCGAGCGTGTTGGAGGAATAGGCGCTGAAGCTTGGACACACCAACGACTCCATCACACTCTCTTCTACTTTTTGCATTTTCTTTTCTTCTTTTTTTTTAAAAAAAAAAAGATTTAATTTTATTGTTGTGTTTTGTTCTGTTTCTGTTTCTGTTCTAAGAAGTAGGAACCAGGTTTGGCGGTATTTATATAGGGAAAGAAGAAGATGGAAACAAAGAGCAGCCACTGCCACCGTGTGTCTCAAGCATTAGCATGATAATGATTAATTAATTAATAATTATAATAATAGTAATGGATGATGATGCTTTGTTTTTGTTTTTTCTTTACGTATATATTTATTATTAAAAGATAGATAATCAACAATTATTATTGACATACGTGATAATAATTTATTTTTTTAATCAAGTATTTTAATCTTTTAGAGTTTAAATCTTATTTAATATTTGAATATAAAATAAATTGTATCAAGAAAAAATTATTAAACTTATGTTACTTAACCCATGAATCTTGGTTAATTTATTAGCGATTAATTCATTATGATCTGGATTCTGGATGTTCCTTTCTTGCCCTGGTTCACAGCTCTCTTGACCAATGACCATATGGAACATGTTTACCCTTTCCAAATATGACTTCATGTATTTGCATATTGCCAAAAGTAAAACCATTTTTTTAGTTTTTTTTTTTTAATTTATTTCATTGTGTCGTCAAACAATTGTCTTGCAAGTTTGTATTTATATATGGGGAGAAATTAAATTTATAATTTTGATAACTACTATATTATTTTTATAACATAATAATATTAATACAGAATGTGATTTTTATTGATTTAACCATTGAATTATATTTATATATTACCAAAATAGTTTATGTCAAATTTTGTCAAAATTGAACAACAACATTATATTTTAAAATATTTATATGATATCAATTTTAATATATATGTATGAGATAACAAATGATTTTAGATTATTTTAAAATTTTTGTATATGTGATTTATGTGAAAGAAATTTTCAATCCAAAATTAAGTTTTAAATAAACGTTATTCAATTGAAAGCTATAAAATAGTGTAATAATTGTCAAAGTTATATAAATATAATTTAATTTATTCTCTTTATTATATATATATATATATATATATATATATATTATA
>PYAF01002226.1:2487008-2529947 GCA_007407185.1 Glycine tomentella | reverse complement strand
AAAATTCAGGTTTAGAATTGTTATGTTATAAGAAAAATTACACTAATAATAATTGAAAATTAAACTCATATTTATGTTGTGTATATACCATAATTAAAAAGAAAAGGTGAAAAATTAAAAACAATTATTTAATATAAGGTAAAATATGTTATTTAGGTCTCTAATTTTTATCAAAATTAATATTAATCTCTATATTTTAAATTAAAATGATTATTTAGATCGATTTATTTGTGATAATTAGTGAATTTCATTTCTTTTTATGAAACTTAAAATATTAGGATGAGTGACAAGATTCACCCATTTATAAAAAAGATGCAAGAATCAAAACTGTCATTTTTAAAGTATAAAAACAAATTTGACAGAAAAATGATGGACTTTATCCTATAATATAATAAATTTTGTTAATTTTTTTTAATGATATTTGTTGAAAATTTCAATATCAATTTAGTAACTTAACGAGGAAGGTAATATATAAACACAATTATCTTTGTTTTCACACAGCAACCAACCTTTATTTTGTCTCACTACTAATTTATTTCACGCTTCCTCCAATTTGGTGCAAAGTGTCTTTGACAGAAAAATATGATGGTCTGTTTGAAAGTAAGTTTTTTCTAAAAGTATTTTTAAAAGAAAAAAAATAAGAAAAGAAAATGAAATGAATTTTTTCATAAATTAAATGAGTATTTCATTAGTTCATTTATAAATGTTATCTCATCTTTTAGAGAAATTATATTAATGAGATTCCAAAAATTAATATAAAAATTTATTTTTGTTTATGAAAAAATTCATCTCATTTTTTTTTCTAATTTTCTTTTTTTAAAAATACTTTTAAAGAAGTTTATCCAAACAGATCCAATTATAAAAAGTAGGTTTTAAAATTTAGTGTTGGCTTGGGAGAGAGGCTATCTAGTAATAGTATTTAGAATAGAGGGAGAGAGAGAGAGAAAGGTGAGGTTGTATGAAATAAATGAGTATGCGTTTTGGGGGCTATTAGAAGTCTTGATCAAGAGCGGTGCGATATAAATTAGGAATGACACATGAAAATGGCAAAATGTGGATGGCACCCTATATTGTTTATAGATTTTATTTTTTTAAGGCAGAGTATAAATTTTAAGGGGTTGGTTGATGAGGGAACTTCCAATAAATACTGGGGCTGATTAAAAACAAACAATCAAACAAATAGAAAACGTTTCCCATAATGGACTATTTTAGTAAGAAAATGTGATGGATTACATTTCTGATTAGGCTATAGATTTGTGATTGTGTTTGAGACTCGAGAGTGCCCACAAATTTGCATGCAAAAGGTTTTTTTTTTTTTTTTCTTCATTACTTAGTTTTTGTGGGGAAGTATTAATCATCGGAACATTATTAAGTTTAAGGGGTGTTTGTTTAATGGATAATTTTTTAGTCTCAAAAATATTTTTTTATGAAAATATAATATGAGAATGTTATTTCTATTATTAAAAATGTGTTTGATTAACTATTAAAATTGGTTGGGATTATTTTTCATATTTTCAGAAATAATTAAAAGATGTGTTTGATTGAATTATTTTTTCCTAAAAATAGACATTATAATTACTAAAATGTCTTTGTTAAAATAAAAAAAAAAAATTCTGTTACACCTATCATCTCCTCCCCCATTTCCCATACTCTCACCTCTTAGAATATACATTATAATTATCTTAAAATATATGAATGAAATCGACGGTAAATGAAACTGTGGAAACATTAATTAGGTAGGAACAAAATTTGTTGGATTAGAAAAAATTTAAACACTTATCATGAAATGACAATGAAAAATTAGTGGGGTAGTGGTTAGTAAGAAGATATATATGATTTTTTACTCATAAAGAGATATTTATGTCCCATGCAAATAATTTTTCCCTATCTCCTCATTCAAGACTAAATATTGGTAGAATATAAAATTATGTATTTGTCGGAAATAAAATATACACATGATTAATTTGTTATGATCTCGTAATAAACGTGAGATAATTTTTTCCGACCATGTATTCTTAGGAATAACTAACTAGTCACTTGAAACAAACTCCCCCTAGTAATTTTTAAAGTATATAAATTAAGAGTATAATTTCTATCCACTAATATTGTAAAATAATTTTTTAATTTATACTTTCATTCAAACATAGATCTTCATTTGAATTACTTTAAGATAATTATTTTAAAAGTTAACAAACTTATCATATATGGTGAATTGTATTTGGATGACTGTGTAAAAAAATTTATATTTTTAATGCATAACCTTTTTTCTCATAAATTAAAATAAGGTATTTATATAAAATACAAAAGAAATATCCATAATTAATTTAGCTAAAACATTAAATATGTTAGTGTAACACATATGTTAATGTTGGTTTGGATGATGATGAGACATGTTAATTGAAATAATGTCATTTTAAATGGTTTAATTTTGGTTCATGTTTTTATATGGTTCCATTTTGGTACTTTATGCTTTTTAAATGATTTCATTCTGGCTCATTAAGTTTGTAAAGTTATAGATTTTTGTCCTCAAGATTATAGTGAATATAACTTAGGACATTTTACCAAAATTGTTTCAAGTTGGATGTTGTAATATATTTACTGTAACATTCTTGATTTTTAATTTCTTGGCCTCTTTCACACTATGACACTTTACGCAATGACACTTCATTCAAATCATTGTTGGTCGGAACCTTCCACTGACCATAATCCTCCACAGGTAATCATTTTCAAGACCTTGAAAATCAGTTTTGTCTACTTTTAGGATCAATGATTGACCCCATAAATTAATACAAAATTTTTCAGCGTGTTTTATCTTCACTCACACGTTTTCCGAAAACTTTTCAGAAGGTCACACATCTTACAACTACTCAAAGTCAAACTAGCTTAACTATGAAGTTCTTAAGTAATGAAGTATTAAAAAGTAGTTGCATATTGTTGGTATAGGTAATATCAATTAATTCTTTTAAATCATCTTCAACTATATACTCTCTGAATCTCTCTCATTCTAGTGTGACTCGATCGAGACGTTACATTTACTCTTTATAATTTTTTAGCATTACTAATTGACTTACTTGTAGTGTGTATGTCAAAATCATTCTAAAGTTAATTAGAAACATTAGTTATTTAAAACATACAAAATTAAAATGAAACCATTTAAAATAACATTGTTTCAATTAACATACCACATCATTGACTTAATAAGTGTTTACAAACATGTCACACTTTTCTATTAACATATTTATCGTTTAAAAAAAATCAAAATAAAACCCTTTAAAAACATAAAAAAAACTTCAAAAACTTAATATAAAAAAATAAAAAGTATTAAAACATAAAAAAAAAAACTAAAATATTTAGCCAACAATAAATTATACAAGTCTTTCCACTCTTTTTTTCTTTTGGGGGAACGAATAAGTTTTTTTTAATAGTCTCCTTTGGCTCAATGCCATTATAAATAAATATTCCACATTTGAACTCGTTAGATTGACAATTGTAGACAATAGACACCAAACTTGATCCCTTAAGAGTGTATTTAACATATCGAAATAAATTAACTTCTAACTCATTTAACTAATTTATAATGATATTAAATTTAAATTTATTTTACTAACTTATAAATTTAGTTCATCAGATTAAGTTGTTTAATAAATAAGCTCATTTTACTATCTTATAACCAATAAACTATAAGCTACTTAATTTAGCTAGCTTAAATTGGAATTTTTTATTTTATTTATATATTTACTATTTCAATACGTCTCTTTACTGTTTTATTTTTTAATAAATATTTGATCCTCAAAAAGCCAGTAATAAAAATAAAAAATTACAACTATAATTACTTAATAATATATTTTTGCTTACAAAAACCAAAATAATTTATATAAAAATTTAAATACATATTGTTGGAGGCGACACATATATTGTTTCATATTTTTCCTTACAAAAACCAAAACAATTTATATAAAAATTTAAATGCATATTGTTGGAGACGACACATATATTATTTCATATTTTTTCTTACAAAAACCAAAATAATTTATATAAAAATTTAAATACATATTGTTGGATGCGAAACGTATATTGTTTCATATTTATAAATTATTTTAACAACTAATTTGATCAGATATTTCTAATTTAAAAGTTAACCTTTAAACTTTCAATTAATTACTGTGAATTTTAATTTAATTTATAAACTATAAACTAACCTGTAAACTTTAAACTAATTTAGTAGTTAATTTTTAAATATAACCTAAAAAGTTAGCAGCTATTTCACTTCTAGAAAGGGTGCTTCACTTCTCCGCCCACAAGAGAACCTCCTCTTTGACTGATATATAGTGGGAGTCTTTGTACGTTAAAGTTCAAGGTCCGTTATCCTTTTTTTCGTCAAAAGAAAAAAGTGTTTTTGTTTCTTTCTTCAAAAAGTAAAAAAAGTGACTTGTGATATTAATTTTTTTAATTTTTTTTAAAAGCTATTATTTTAAACTTTTGAGAAGAGAGACTGTTATTCGTATAAAAATACTTTTTCTCAGTAAAGACTTAAACAAATATATCCTTATTTTTCGTATAAAAATAATGAAAGAGAGAGACTGTTATTCATGCATATACTTTCTCTTTCTGTTGGCCTTTTTTTCTCCTTCCCTTGACCCTTAAAAAACCAAAAAAATATATAGGTTAATTTAATGTAACGATGTGTTCTGTTTTGTTGTTAATTTAATGGGTTATGAGTGTGGTGGTGGAGGAGATAGAAATTTGATTTGATTTGAGGGAATTTTGATTGAGATTGGTGGAGGAGGTGGTGGTGGAGAAAGAGCTATATGGTGTGTTGGGTATATGATATTATTATGAACCTTAATTAATTAAGGGTTAAAAAATATTGTGCATCATACACAAGTAAATTTAGTTTCCCACCATAGTCATGGTCTTTTTTTATAATATGAACTTTTCAAAATATATTAAAATATAAATAATTTGATTATTTTTTTATTATTTAATTTTGAAAAAATTTGTTACAAATAATATTGATATATATATATAATTCAATGGTTAATCTTGCAAAAAATCTAACTAATTATTTTTAATTAAAACTTACCTTTTAATTATTATCTTTCTTCTATAAATTAGGATTGAACAACTGAGACTCTATTCCTTTCAAAAACAAACAAACTGATAATTTATTTAAAGAATATGAGTCTAGTTTCATTTCAACCAACAAATCTTATAAAATTGAATTAAACACGGAGGATTAAACGTGTAAAAGGAAATACGTGACATTTTCAGGTTTGGTAAAGCTTGATTTCCTTGCATATCTTTGAAATACTGTTACAATTAATTAAGCACAACACCTAGTGTTCTTGAAAGTCACAAACAATTTATTAAACAGAAAATATTACATTTTCAAGCACAGAAAATTTAGAGGTGGATGTGTGATAAGGACTTTACAAGATTTTACAAGAGATTAATCAATTTACCTATGTATTTTAATTCTCTTTTGCTGTTTCTGTGTTTCACATCCCATGATTCGCGAACACAAAGTTTCGTAATGGTTTATCGTGTAAAATAGCCATCTCTCTTTTCTTTTTAGTAATTAATTAATTAATATTTTACGTAGAGATTCTTCAATATTCTGGCGCCCCAAATTCTCCGTAACCCAAGAATATTGGGTAAGTGGGAAAGTAAGTCCAAACAGTTGGGTAGCATGCAATGATGACGAATGAAGTTTCCACGTACCACCATTTTTCTGAAAGCTTGAGTTTGGAAGAGTTTGATTTTAAGTCCTTCGTTGATTAATTCTAGATTGAATGTGCCCATATGGTGGACTTTGTCTAGAAGAAATATTTAATCCAACAATGTATGAATATCTTTTTCTCTCTTGATGAATGAGAAAGAGTGAGTAATATTAGTTAATTTATTAAGCACATGTTGGCATTTCCTTATGTATAGATTAAGCTCAAATAATTTATTAAGCACATGTTGGCATTTCCTTATATACCAGTATAGATTAAGCTCAAAAATCAAAGCCTCGTTTGGGAAGAAACCAGATAATTAAATGCAGCTAACTAGCACTAGTCCAGTAAACTTGAGGGGAGATATTTTCGAATTTTGAATGTGTCCATCGTTAGTGGATGTATCACATAAATTATATCGGTATAATTTTTCTTAATTAATTTTACCATCATATTAGTATAAAGTAATTTTTGTTTGGAATGATGATTGATTTTCATTTAAAATTGTAAGCATATATAATATAAATATTTTTCTTTTAACACGATTTATTTAATTTAATAGTTAAGAACCAATCAAAAATCAAACCTTAAACCACTTCATTTGATTAAGGAGCATAAGTTTTCATCCTTGTGTCAATAGTTATTGGTTAACTTTAATTAATTATTACATTATTCAATAACTTTTAATTGATATTTTATTAAAATTTATCATTGAATTAAAATTTTTTTTTATATAGATTATATATTCAAATTTTATATTATTTCAAAATTATTCATTATTTCTTTCATGACACAGGCTATGCTGGGGAAGTAAAATTTGTTGTATATGATGCACAAATTTTTTGAACCCTCAGATTAATTTATGATTCATAATAATATCATAAACCCTACACACTAGATAATTCCTTATACAACTCCCCCCTTTTTGTTTGCTTCTTTCTAACCATGATGAATGCAAGTGGATGCCACCTCTCCCATTGTCTTTAACTAAATCGATCATTGACAACATAAATTGAAAACAAGATATTAGAAACAACAACAATACGAAAGACAAAAGCCAAGCTCTCGTGAGAAGGACGTTGGAGAAACCACTAGAGATCTTATGTAGCACCACTAGAGATCGACGTATGTAGCACCGACACCAACACACGACACGTGACACAACACGACTCAATTCTTTGACACATTAATCTTAACAAATTATGAATTTTGACACGTTAAGACACGTTTTAATATTAAATAATATTTTTAATTTATATAGTATATATTTCATTTTTAATATTTAATAATTTAAAAAAATTAAAATAAACTAATAATATTTATCAATGTAATCTCTTTCAATGCTCACTTGTATCCCTCTGTAATATTTTTAATATTTTTAATTTAAAAAATTAAAATAAACTAATAATATTTTTAATATTTACTATGCATGCATTCCGGGCTCAATTGCTCCTTCATCTAAATTAAACTAATCAACTAAATTGTGCATGCATTCCGTGATTCATTACTCCTTCATCTAAATTAAACTAATAAACTAAACCTCCCTCTTTACCCACACCCTCTCTCTCAATCACTTCTACTACGTCTCACTGACGTGACACGAGAGCGTGTGGCTGTACGAGGCGTGCGAGCGTACCCTGACGACCTTCCTCTGCAAGGCCGACGCTGCCTCCCTTTGCGCCTTTGACCGTGTCCGACACGGTCAAATTCGCGTGACGAAACCGGTCAACGCGTCAGAATTGTTGACCGTGTGTTAGACACGGTGTCGGAACGTGTCGGAGCGTCGGAGAGTGTCGGACTCGATACGGCCCCTGTTTCAGAGTGTCAGTGCTTCCTACGAAGCAATGCAACGCTTGTGGAGTTGTGGGGTCCACACGAGGCATACTTATTTTAGGCAATGCGCCAGGGATGCCGGAGTCGACGAACTCGACGGAGGTGGGTTGTTGCTGCTGTTGTGGGTTGGGAAGCAAGGAAAGGGTTCGAAGTTTGTTGTGTGCTGAATGCTGATTGCTGGTTTTGGTGGTGGTGGTGGTGGTGTTGTGTAGTGTTGACGGTGTGGACGTTTCAGATGTTGAAAGCCATGGTTAGATCGGGAGTAGTTAGGGTTTGCGATAAGGGCATGAGTTCTTCCGGAGATGGAAGTTCCTTTTCCCATCGCCAAAACCAATTTGAATCCTCTTCCCTCATTTTGTTCAATTGGAGGAATCAATGTAACTATGTGTTTTTTTTGTTGTTGTTAATTTAATGGGTTAAGATTGTGGTGGTGGAGGAGACAGGGATTTGATTTGATTTGTTTTGGGAGGGGAATTTTGATTGAAAGTGGTGGAGGAGGTGGTGATAGAGAAAGAGTTATATGGTGTGTAGGATGTATGGTATTATTATGAACCTTAATTAATCAAGGGTTAAAAAAAATGTGCATCATATATAAGAAAATTTACTTTCTCATTATAGTCATTGCCCTTTTTAATAACATGAAATTTTCAAAATATACTAAATTACAAATAATTTTGATTATTTTTTTGTTATTTTTAATTTTGATAAAATTTGTTACAAACAATATTGATATATATATATATAATTCAATGGTAGAATCAATAAAAAAAATTTATATATCAAATTATTAATGATAAAATAGTTGTGTAAATTATTTTGATGTAATTTGGTTTCTCCTCTTTTAAAAAAAATCAAATTATACTTATTTAATTTTGATTAATTATTATATTTTTCAATAGCTTTTAATTGAATAATATTTTTTTATAAATAATTAATCTTGTTAAAAAATCTAATTAATTATTTTTAATAAAATCTCACCTTTTAATTATTTTTTCTTCTATAAATTAGGGTTGAACAACTTAGACTCCATTCCTTTAAAAAAACAAACAAGCTGATACTTTATTTAAAGAATATGACTCGAGTTTCACTTGAACTAACAAATCTTATAAAATTGAATTAAACACGGAAGATAAAACGTGTAAAAGGAAATACGTGACATTTTCAGGTTTGGTAAAGCTTGATTTCCTTGCTTATCTTTGAAATACTGTTACAATTAATTAAGCACAATACCTAGTGTTCTTGAAAGTCGAAACAATTTATTAAACAGAAAATATTACATTTTCAAGCACAAAAAATTTAGAGGTGGATGTGTGATAAGGACTTTTCAAGATTTTACAAGAGATTATTTTTTAATTAACTTTATGATTTGACATGCATAATGACATAATATTGTAGATAAGATAAGTACCCACCGAACCATTGCTATAAGTTTTAAAAAAGAAAAAAAGGATTACAGACCTATCTATCCTGCTATCAGTTTTCACATTAATGTTTAAGACTTGCAACTACAAGAATGTATCGAACTTTCTATATAGGATTAAGTAAAGTCGATCATCGCAATTAAGTGTAAACTAGATTGAGCTTGAATATACATTTTTGTATTAGCTAGGACGAAAATTTTAAAGGATATAATTTGGGCGTTATTTATTCTTTAAATTCATTCCAAGGAAACACTCAATCTGAATAGAAAAATACCAAGGAAACACTACTATTCTACCGTCTTCATTAGAAGTGTGATAAGATTGACATTCTTTTAAACAAAATATTATTATTATAATTATTATTTATTTTAATTTGAACTGATATTGGGCTCAGCACATTTAGGGTTCACCCAATTCTGCCATTCCTCTTTGTTTTACCCATTCAAAAGATTCTGCATATCCTTATCATGAATGAATGTTTAGTCAAACAGAATTCTTATTGCTACATTCTTGTTATTGATTTGGCAACTAAAAAGTTACAATTTTTATTTTTAAAAAATCTTATGTGGGGTCTAAATTAGATTTTCTTCTAGAAAACACTTTTTTTTACAGTTTGTAGAAAACACTTATAATATCATACACTAATTTCCCCCCAATAAAAATAATAAACTTATACAAGAATAATATTTTTATAATCAATGATGGACACTCTCCACACGTGCATGCAGCCATTCCCTTACTAATTAGTACTAATGATCACGAAACAATGAACAAGGATAATCACGTTGCAAATTCAACTCCCAAATCTTAAAAGTGTAACTTCTTTTTTATTTCAGATAGACACTTAGTGCTTAAAGCAAAGCCCAAGTCAGGCCGGTTTACTTTAACCTTTTTAGAAGAATGAATGACCTCACTTAAAAATCCATTTTATATATAGTAAGATATATATTAAATAGGATTCTAAATAGATTTCAAAGTTGCCTAATAGACCTAGCTCCACTTAAATACAAGTAATTGAGTCTAAACTTTTAGATAAACTAACAAATATATAATTCCAAAATATTATAGTAAAAATTTAATATAATTAAAATTAGTTACACATATTATTTGTATTCATTAATTTAAATAGGTCAATCTGTTGAGTTTTAATTAAAGTTTTTAAATGGCCTCAAACGTGTCATTTTTAACAATCCTATTTATTATACTTAGATAATAAGTTTAATTTCCAATTAATGAGCAGCCTCCAACTTAATTAATTTGCTCACCATATGAAACTATAGTGGGTTGTGTTTGTGGATAGGTACAAATGATTATTTACATTGACCACCCCATGCTTTTCTTAATTTCCTTTATAATATGATGGCTGCATGATGACACACAACTTTCCATGCAACCTTCCTCTTGTTTGAAGTCCTACTAACCCACTCTTGCAAGTGTGTTTTGTGTTGTATTGTTAGAAGTAAGAAACATCATCACTGACATGGATATTCCACTTTTATTTAATTAATTTTATTGATCTCTCTTTCTCTCCTACTTGGGCATGATAATAATGGAAGGGTATTACAATTCACTTTACACAATTATACATTCATTTTTCTTTTCCTATTCCATTCTCTAGAAGATATTATTCTCAATATTCCTTTCTTTTTTCCTTTTTGTCATATGCAGCTACATATATAGGGCCTAGCTATTGCCTTTTATTTAATCTAACAAACCAACAAGACATAATAGTATTTCAAGATCCACACACACACACGTGCTTCTTCCATTAACAGATACATTGGCTTTACATATACAACAGGTGGCTGCTACGCCAAAATCTTGACTCCGCTAATTTTATAAACAAATTAACTACAGTGTTGACCTGTGCACTTGTATTAAAATTCATACATGTACTAAAATAACTTATAAATATAGGAATATTAAATTGATATATTAATTCTATTCATATGATTCATCACTATTATACATATTTTATCCATAACAATCGAAGTCAGATATCATGAGTATATAATAATTTATACACATTGTTTAACTGACTGTTCTAAACACTACTTAATATAAATATTATATTTAAAAAGCGAGAGAGTGATTTGTTTTGTATAACTCTCGTTGGAGAGAAGAAATTGAACCTATATTATATATTATTATTGATAATTTAGATAAAAATATATTAATGGCAAAGCTGAAAGAAGAAAATAACAAGAAAAACAGTTATTCCAAATGTTGCCATATGTGCACGAACTATAATACTATTTTAACGAGCTTAATTTAATATGTTGTAGTGTAATTTTTTTTTTGTACAACTAAAAAAGAAATAAGAGAATTGAGGGTCGATCATTCACATCTATAGAGAAGGAAACACGTGTGCTGATGCGCTCGTCAATTTTGCTTGTCAAATGTAGGAGGATTCTTTGCTGTTTGAGGAACCCTAGGTTTTCCCAAGTCAGTTTGTTTTGATTGACTGTTCTGGGATTTCAACCCCTGTTTGATTCAGTTGCAATTTGGGCTTAAGCCCATTATTTTACAAAAATAAAAAAAGGTATAGGATGAGGAGTGTGATGAAGAGAGATCAAGAAATAAAAAAGATGTATAAGAGTCATAAAAATGTGTGTAAAAGTAATATAGTTTACTAATTCGTCCTGTACTTTTTGTTCTATGTTTTAAATAGTAATTCTGTAAAAAAATAGTGATAATTCAGACGAGACAACCCTTTTTAAAGAAAGACTGAAACAGGACAGAGACATGCATGTCTGATGTCTATATCCTAGCACGTACCACTCATAATGTTTTAACTAATTAAGTTATAAAAAAAATTAATTGAAGAAAATTAGTAGCTGTAAATAATAACGAGTTTAGTTAAGTAATTAATGGCGTTGATAACCTTTTTCAAAAGATTAATTATAATAAAAAGTAATGGATTTCGTTATTTTTAAATCATCAAAATATAATCGGTGAAACTATGATTTCCTCTTCCTAATCATAGCTAGAGCTTGGATGCAGTAGAATTGAAGTGCAAGTCCAAGTCTCATTCACATTAATCCAAATCCATTTTTAATGGAGACCAGGTGGGAAGTTTTTTATACATCAGTTGACATGTGTCCTAACCAGAACATTTTCAACTGAAAAATAAAAAATAAAAGCTATTTATTTGCAATGCTCTCAACACTTCAATGTCACTTCCCAACTCAGAAAGAAAGCAATTACAATTTCAAGTTGTACGAATGTGTATGTTTAGAAGTATTTACATTTCACAACTCTCTTTTCTTCAATATCTCTCTTAGATATCCAACGAGTATAACTTAGTTGACAACATATACTGAATTTTTGGAAGAAAAACTTGATTCGATTTTCGCAAAATATATTCTTGGGGAGAGATGAAAAGTCTTAAGTGCTAAGTCCTGAACCGAATGATTACACTAGTTATTGTTAATCAAATATCTCTCTCAAATGTACGTAGTACTCTTTGCCCTGTACTTGGTGAGGTAACTCATGATAACCCAATTTCAAGCCCTTCTTCTACTTGTTTTCTCTGTATAACGTCATGCTTCTACATTGGTAGAAACCGACTTTTCTGAACAAAATTCTAGCCAACTTGTTCATAGAGCTGCATGTTTAGATTAAACCATGAGAGATCAAACAAATTTCACATAGAGGAAATATCCTTTTACATACAGATATAATTTTAAAAAATGACATGTACCAATTATTATAAGCAGCTTGACCAGAGAAAGAAGCATGTGCCTCAAACCAAAATAGGGTAAAAATCCAAATGCAATATTTTGCAGAACAAATAGCATATCTGCATAAAAAATGAAACAAGTTATCAGTATCAATATCTTTTATGGACGAAGTTGCCTAAATTTTTATCTGAATATACATAATACAATTTTAATGCATTCCCAAACTTGTGTAGTACTCTTAAAATGCAAACACAAAATTATAAGATCTTTTCTGCAGGAGTAACAAATTAACACATGAAGGGTTAAAAAGATTCAGAAAAAGGAAAAAAGTATAAAATAATTTTATAGTCTTCATTTCAGAATATTGAGGTAACTAAAATTGGACGATGAAATCATTTGTGAATGAACTCTAAAATAATAGATGGATGCATGGTCTTACCATCATTGATATTTTCCTATGACTCCAGTGGCTATGTACCAACAACAAACACTCCAGAAAATGGAATTGAGCTATTGAAAAATCACTTTCCGTTTCAACCTGTAGAAAAAAAATGTTATTTTTTAAAAAAGGAATCAGAAGCGAGGACACAGTCATTCATTCTGAGACCTACTTCATAGTTTATCATACTAGCAGATAGACGTACTAGAAAAATGCAGCTGAGAATCATCAATGCCAATATACATGATCAGGTAACACAGTTTTGTCTAAAAACAAGTACATGCAGAAGCCTCGCATTTAACAAGCAAGCAATATGCTGCAGTGCTGCAACACCTAAAAATAAAATGAATGTTCGGTAACTAATGACTAAAATCAGCGTTTTATAATTCCACTCAATTCACTAACCTTTCAACTTATTACCTCAGTTGGGTTTTATTTTAAATATAATAAAGGTTAAATTGTGATTTTGGTTCCATAGTTTCTCAAATTTATAGTTTTGGCTCTCTTGAATTTTAATTGTAACATTTAGTCTCCTAATCTTATAAATTGGTGACTTTGGTCCTCCCGATAAATTATTAACAAATAATTATGATTAATTGAGTTATTAAATTAATTATAAATAATTCAAAACTATTAATTATTAAAAAAATAAATAAAAATTATTAATCCTAATTTTTCACAATATTGTGCTCCTCTTATCTGTAAATACATCTTCTACCTCCACAATTAAAAATCAAAGAAATTAAAATTATGAATTTAAAAAATTAAGGAGACCAAAATTACAATTCAGCCTATAATACATGGAAAAGAAAGGGATTGTATGAAAAGTCATGGACAATTACACTAAGATGATGAAGTAGGAAGAGTGGGCAAGAAAACAAATTTACCCCATAAGCTAAAGAAAGATGATGCCACCATAACTCCCAATGAAGGAGCACTCTTTACATAATGGACGCCCCATGCCAGCACCTTTTCACTTCATTCATTGTCTTTACTACTATTTCCTTGTGTCCTCCTAAATGTAAGAAAACACATTTGGTTGGAATTCAATTTCACTAAAAAAGTATGTAATTTTAGCACTTATCAATCAACAAACCCGGCCAATATAGCAAATTTCAGCTAACTTTCTTCTCAAGAGGCTCAATTTTTCGAGGCTAGGCACAATCTGCATAGTGGTTTGAATGTCATTAAACATCTTTATGAGGTTTGTCACCTGAAAACACTTACCATGAAAGAGTTTCTTAAAAATTGGTGTTTATTCCAGCAAAAATCAGCCTGGTTGAAGCAATTAATGCTTTAATATCTGATACACATTAAGGTTTTATCTAAGAGAAAAAGAGAAACAATTGATGGAAAAGATGGATTAGCGTAGTCACTTCTAACAATTTCATTCTTTACATAATAATATTACTAATAACCAATCAGTTTGACAACTTCATTCAACATCAATATCAATATCATCTTTAACCCAAGTTAATTGGGTAGGTGGTAGATGAATCCAATGATAAATCAGACAAAAGACAAAAAAAAAGGAAAATGGAAAGAAAAAGAGAAAATAAGACAAAAGAAAGAAAAAAATAAGGTAAAATAAAAGAAGGATGAAACTAGAGGAGAGAAATAAAGAGGAAAAAAACTTAAAAAAGAGAATGACTGAAACTTAGACATACTAATGGGTTTAACCTCTACCAAGCTGATAGTTATTCTTTACTCTGCCCTAAGACACACACACCATCCGCCAACTTCAATGATTATGTATAATTCATTTTCTCCATAATTTAACATAATCTACCAAGTCCATGTTCACGTATTAAGGCCGCATGTTAAACAGCACTAAAGAGTTAAGAACCATATGGACATGGTTAGATTAAGGCTGAATTCGGGTTAAAAGCTTAATTAAGTACTTTATTCTGTTAGCCAACAAATCTTATTAATACAGAGAGTTGCACCACAAGATGTTACTGACTCTTAAAGCATAAAGCTGTTACGTAGTTTGAAAAGAAAAACTGAAAAAGCCATACATCTAAACCCATCTTACACACATACCAGAAAACTTCTCATCCTGTCCGCCCCAGAAACAAAACTAACGATTTGATCATCTTGATTGAAAGAGCAACAAGAACAGCAGATAACAGACCCAAAGGTATTGTGCCAGAGATACGTGGCAACAAAAAGGCAACCAACAAATAGATACAAACCAACTTCCTGACTTAGGCCAATGCCTTTGATTAGACTTCCTTCATGTACCATTCATCGAGCAAGGTTGGAGGTTCATGTCATATCTGATTTATGCACTCCATTGGCTGCATAATCCAGTTATAAAAGAACACCTGAAAGTCGCTGATCTAGTGCTGATCCACAACAAAAGATGTAAATTTAAGGCTAATTTACTATTTTGATCTTCTAATTTATTTTTAAAGTTTAATTTTGTCTTTTAATTATTAAATAGGTCAATTTGGTCCTTTAATTTCTAAAATTATTGTAATTAAATCCTTCCGTCTAGATTAGACTAACAACGTTAATGCAGTGAGGGCTCGTGTCGCTTTTGCTTTTGCATTTTCTGGCGAGTAGTTTTCAATGTGATAAATCTTTCCCCAGTCTTGGTCTTTTGGTCTCTCGCAACGCTGTTTGAGCAATGGACAATCCCAAATTGTAAGACTTGAAATGGATTTGGGTAGACCCTCGTCTGGTAAGCATTGGAGGTTGGGGCAGTTATTGACACATGGTCAAAATGCCACTTATCCTCAAATTATTTGACAAAATGCCCCGGTTCAAATTTAGCTGGGACTCAAAGCGGATTATGCAGGCTGAGTTGGTAGCTTGTGGTTGGTCTACCTAAATAGCTATGAAGGGTGGCGAATTAGGCTATCTGACTTCCACCTGTCAAATTCGCTTGAGCTGATAGCGAACTACACCTGGGCAAAATTAATTAATTTAATTATTTTATCAATAATATTATAAATACAAATATTTTAATTATGATATATAAAAAAGATTAAATTAAAACATACACAAATATAAATTACCAATTTATAAAAATGTATACAAAAAATTTAAATTAAAAACATACACAAAAAAATAAATTAACACATACACAAATATAAATTAGCAATTTATAAAAAATATACACAAAAAAAATAAAAATAAAAACTAACCTGACAGAAGAGCAAATCCAAAACTACATAAATAAAAAATGTATTTAAATTAAATATATACACAAAAAAAAATTTAAAACATACACAAATATACATTACCAATTTATAAAAAAAATACAGAAAAAAAACTAACCTCACAAAAGAGCAAATCCAAAACTACATAAATAAAAAATGTATTTTAAATCAAATAGAAATTACTAATTCATTAAAATATAAATAAAAAAGGAAAAAAAAAAACTTACCTGTTGGTGCTAGGAAGGAAGGAAAAAAAAGTATTTTTAGCATCTTTGTTTGGGTGATAGAAATTACTAATTCGATATCCCTGTAGCGAATTAGGCCATGTCCTGAGCCAATGGTAGCACCGCAAATCAGTAGCGAATTTCGCTTTTATTGGTCGCCTGACACTTTGCCAAATTTTTCTGCCAATTATGGCAGTTTGACCAAAGTTTCTAACAAATATGTACCCTAAACAAATAAAAGATTATTTTTATTTATGTAGTTTTGGATTTTCTCTTGTGAGGTTAGTTTTTTTTCTGTATTTTTTTTTATAAATTGGTAATGTATATTTGTGTATGTTTTAATTTTTTTTTGTATATATATTTAATTTAAATACATTTTTTATTTATGTTGTTTTGGATTTGCTCTTCTGTCAGGTTAGTTTTTATTTTTATTTTTTTGTGTATATTTTTTATGAATTGGTAATTTATATTTGTGTGTTAATTTATTTTTTTGTGTATGTTTTTAATTTAAATTTTTTGTGTACATTTTTATGAATTGGTAATTTATATTTGTGTATGTTTTAATTTAATCTTTTATATATATCATAATTAAAATATTTGTATTTATAATATTATTGATAAAATAATTAAATTAATTAATTTTACCCCGACGTAGTTCATTATCAGCTCAAGCGAAATTGACAAGTGGAAGTCAGATAGCCTAATTCGCTACCCTTCATAGCTAATTAGGTAGACCAACTACACGTTGCCAACTCAGCCTGCATAATCCGCTTTGGATTCCAGCGAAATTTGAACCGTGGCATTTTGCCAAAATGTTTCATAAGGGTGGTATTTTGTCAACTAATTTGAGTATGAGTGGCATTTTGACCACTGTGTCGTAGTTATCAAGCTTCATTAAGTTTTTTAAGAAAAGAGAGAGTGGCAGAGAACCTTCATTAGGAAAAGACTCCACATCCACTTTTCCAATTGAAAAGATTTCTAGATAAGCTTCATCCGTTAACAACTCCACTTGTGGACAATCGTGTATCGATAAGCTTACAAGAGTTGGAAGGAGCATGTGAATATGTTTAGGCAATGATTTCAAATTCTCCAATCTTTCAATTCTGAATTTTGCCAGCGAGGATGTAAATGAAGACATGGAAAACCAGATTTGCATTCCCATTCTTCCCACTCCTTTATGTTGGAGAAGAACAATGTCTCCGAGGATGTAAATGAAGAAGAGATACTCCCAAAAATTCAGCACCAATACCCATTATCCTATCAAACCCTACAATCCTGAGGTGCTTGAGAAATGGCAAAAGTCCAAGTGGAGGCAAACATAGGCAATGTTTACAATCATTCAAACATAATGACACCACATTCGATATTGAATTATCAAATAACCAATTTGGAAATTGTATACCACCATAGTTCTTGATTGACATGCCCTTCCAAGTGTTTCGAAGGTTGTAGATTTTCAAGTACTTCCCTTTCTTTCCCTGGATCATCAAGCAGATAGTTCAATTTCCATTCTAACTCTATTTTCCTAAGGTGTGTTTTATTTTTCAAATCCGCTGCTAATGCATCCGAGGGATTCACAATATTTTGCAGCTCCCCAATTGATAACTCCGTAAAGATTGAGTCCTCCTAGCTGCTGAATACTGAACTTGCTACTTTTTCCAACATAAAACGTACTCAATATGTGAAGATTCTTCAATTTTCTGCACTGGCACCTTTCTCACTGAGGTATCTATAAATTCAAGGCAACGCAAATTGGTGAGTTTATGCAATTTTGAGGGCAGCTCCTCCAAATTGAGACAATTGTTCAGCTTTAGTATTTGTAAGTTATAGAGCGAACATGTCGAATTAGGTAATTTTTTAATGCCTATCCTTGAAAGGTCTAATGAACGAAGATGCTTCAGATTGCCCCCCGAGTCAGGCACCTTTACAAGGTCAAAACAACAAGAAAAAGATAAGACACATAAGAACTTAAAATTGGAATAAATGTATGCAACCTTTTAGCATCATATGAACTTCCAAACCCATCAAAACATTTAACTTCATTCATTGAAAATGAGAAATGACACGTGTTTTTTGGTATACTATTTCCTTTATCAACTCCCAACACAAAACAATTGTCCCCAGAAACATATTTTGCCAAATCATGGAGAAGGTCATGCATGACAAAAAAGTTTTTGAATCTGCTTGATTGTTGAAAGAAACACCTCAATAGTAGATCATTGAAGTATTGTTCCCCAACTTCTTCTGGAGTCTTACTCTGTTGAGGGCATTATAGAAAATTTTCAGCCATCTACAATTGAATTAAACACTCCTTGTCAAACTCGTAATCATTGGGGAATAATGCACTATAAGCAAAGCATCTCTTGAGATGATAAGGAAGGTGGTGATAGCTCAAAAATAGAGCAGGCATAATTTCACTATCTTCCTTTGGTAGGTCCCATATCTTGCTTAATGTTCTCTGACTTGATAATTTTTGAAAAAGTCTAAATCAAATATAGTATATGCATGTAAATTTATTTGATGTATTAATTAGCATGCTTCATTTCACTTAATTGCCTATAATGAAATATTTAAGCGAGTTTAGTACGTTTAGTCAGTAAAATTTTTTAATATGTTTAATCAAGATTAAGTATTTTGTCCTTAACCAAATGACAATGATATGACGAACTATGTTCATGAAATGGATAGTTGGTAGCTACATACGTCTTTACATATGTCTGATCATGGTTAATAAAGTCATGATTGTCTGATGAAAATACATGCTGAGTAAACAAGAACTCGGAGAGTTGAAGTCACAATCCTAAAATTATATTACAAAAAGCATTTCTTTGGAATTCTTTTAATCTACTTGTTTAGTAGATCAAGTTTAAGGTCGCTATAATCAAATGGCTTCTTACTTCCTGAGATTGTTAAACAATGCATTTAGATAAGTGAAATTGATATAATAGATGGTTTTCAGAATTTTTAGATTTGTCTATGTAACTGTTGGATTAAACTTTAATAATAATAAATTAGATATATGAAGAGTCATGTCCCTTGGTGAAAAAGTTATTCATGTGAAGAATCATGTTCCTAGGTGAAGAGTTACTCAAGTGAAGAGTCATGTCTTTAAATTTCTTTAAGTTTACGTTAGTAGACCATTATAAATAGCATCTCATGTAAAAGACCAATGTGTGGCTTGGCAGACCATTATCTAAATACATCAGAAGTATTCTACCAGAGAAATTGTTGTGTTTGTGTGAGTGCACCAGTGTGTGAGAAGACCTGTGATACCACAAATTGGTATCAGAGCGTGAGAAAATGGAGAGTGGGCCAAGTAGTAGTCTGCCACTACCCTGCCTTACAAAGGCTAATTACGAAAACTGGAGTATCCAGATGAAAACTCTTTTGGGAGCCCATGATAGTTGGGAGGTTGTGCATGGTGGTTTCGAGGAACCAATATCCACAGCAGGATATACGGCGGTGCAGAACAAGACATTGAAGGAGACGAGGTTGAAAGACAAAGGGGCGTTGTACATGTTATTCTGGGTTGTTGATGATTCCGGATTTGAGAAGATTGCTGGTGCAACAACTTCAAAGGAGGCGTGGGACATTTTTGCAAATGTCTACAAGGGAGTCGATCGAGTTAGACAGATTCGACTTCAAACTCTCCGTGGAAAGTTGGAAGGAATGAAAATGAAGGAAGGAGAAGGGGTATCCGGTTTCATCACTCGGGTCCAGACCGTGGTAAATCAAATAAACAGAAATGGAGAGGTGTTGTCCGATGCCAGAGTGGTGGAGAAAATTCTGAAGTCTCTCACTAACGACTTCGAGAACATTGTATGTGCGATTGAGGAGTCAAAGGACCTAGCAACGCTCACCGTTGACAAACTTGTTGGTTCCTTGGAGGCACATGAACAAAGAAAGAAAAAGAAGAAAGAAGAGTCACTGGAGCAATCACTCCAGACAAAAGCTTCAATCAAAGACAAGAAAGCGCTCTATTCTCACAATTTCCGAGATAGAGGTTGTGGCCGAGGTGGACGTGGACATGATCAAGGTGGTAGAGGCCGAGGTCAAGAAGGAAGGAATAAGGAGCAGGCTGAATCAAGTCGGCAGAATTGGCGAGGCCGAGGTCGTGGAAGAGGCCGACATTCAAATCAATCGAATGTAGAATGTTTTAAATGCGAAAAGTATGGACATTACTCGAAAGATTGCAACTTGGACAGATGTTACAATTGTGGTCGAGTCGGACATTTTGCGAAGGATTGCCGAGATGAAAGAAGAAATGAAACTTCAAACCTTGTTACAGAAGGAGAAGTAAGAGATGGAGGAATTCTGATGACTAGAAGTGAAGTCAACCAGGGATCTGAGATGGAATGGTATCTAGACACTGGTGCAAGCAATCATATGTGTGGGCATAAGCATTTGTTCAGTAATCTGAGACAAATAGAAGCCGAACATGTTTCGTTTGGAGATGCTTCAAAGGTTGATGTCAAAGGTTGAGGTACGATTTGTTTCTTGCAGAAAGATGGACGAATTAGGCGCATCCGAGATGTCTATTACGTGCCCGATCTAAAAAGTAATATTCTTAGTGTGGGACAACTGATGGAGAATGGCTACTCGGTTCTCATGATAGATCGAGTTCTCCTCTTGAAGGATAAACAAGGGCATTTGATAGTTCGAGTTCAGATGGCGAAAAATAGAATGTTCAAACTAATGTTGAGGAATGTGCAAGTCGGTTGTTTGCAAACCGAGATGAGTGATGAAGTATCCTTATGGCATCGCCGGTTTGGGCATCTTCACTACGGAGGCCTGGCCGAGATGATGAACAAGAAAATGGTGGATGGGTTTGAACTGTGAAAAGAGATTTTGTGAAGAATGTGTGCTAAGCAAGCATGCTAGGAGTCCATTTCAAAAGACGGCCAAATACAGATCTCAACAACCACTAGAACTAATTCATACCGACTTGTGTGGACCCATCTCCCCTGGGTCTCTTAGTGAAAAAAGGTATTTTGTCTCGTTTATAGACGATTTTAGTCGTAAAACTTGGGTGTATTTGCTGGAAGAAAAATCCAAAGTGCTTGAAGTATTCAAAAGTTTTAAGATGATGATAGAAAATGCAACTAGAAGGCGAATCAAGTCGATCTGTTTTGACTGAGGTGGGGAGTACACATCAATTGCATTTAAAAGGTATTGCGAGGAGCATGGGATAAGAAGGTTCTTAACTGCACCGTACTCACCACAACAAAATGGAGTAGCTAAGAGGAAAAACTGTACCATTCTTGACATGGTAAGATCAATGTTAAAAACGAAGAAAATGCCTAAGGAGTTTTGGGGGGAGGTCGTACTGTGTGCTATATATGTGCAAAATCGCTGTCCGCATTCCAGTCTGAATGAAAAAACCCCACAGGAAGCATGGACTGGTCAGAAGCCATCAGTAAGCCATTTCAAAGTCTTCGGAAATGTTACTTATGCACACGTCCCTGATCAGCAAACAACCAAGTTGGAAGACAAGAGCAGGAAATTTATTTTCATTGGATATGACGAAAAGACAAAGGGATACAAGTTGTTGAATCTCAGCACCAAGAAAGTAGTAATAAGCCGAGATCAAGTCGGAGATGTTTTCACGAAGTCATTACCAACATTACTGCTAGAAAATTGTAAGAAGATGTTGGGGATGAAAGACAGAAGAAATATTTAAAGTTTATGGGGGGATTTTGTTGGATTAAACTTTAATAATAATAAATTAGATATGTGAAGAGTCATGTCCCTAGGTGAAAAAGTTACTCATGTGAAGAGTCATATCCTTAGGTGAAGAGTTACTCAAATGAAAAGTCATGTCTTTAAGTTTCTTTAAATTTACGTTAGTAGACCATTATAAATAGCATCTCATGTAAAAGACCAATGTGTGACTTGACAGACCATTATCTAAATACATCAGAAGTATTCTACCAGAGAAATTGTTGTGTGTTTGTGTGAGTGTACCAATGTGTGTGAGGACCTGTGATACCACAGCAACTACTAAAATTTTATAGCTTCAGACCCTGCAGTTATTATAATGGAGACATATAACAACGATCCCTTTATGGATCATGAACTTTAAGTCTTCTGAATAACCTGTTTTATTGTAGTTGCAACAATGATCTTTCTTGAATATAGGCATAGTGTAGAAGTTCTTACTCTTCTGTTACCAGTGACAGAGTTATCTAGCTAGGAGCTATGTTCAATCTTTGCAGATTGCCAAGATAAGTGGGTGGAGTCAGAATTTGGATTTAAGAATGTTGTGTACACCAGATTTGTTGGTAGAAGGAGGAAGATGGTCTTGTGACGGTTGTACAGTAAACTTCTAAAAACTTAAAAGAGAATCATATTGTATATCAGTGTGAAGTTTATTGAAGTGTTGTTAGTTTTACTCATAATTTTTGGGCGTTCCTATTATCAGCATCTATGCTTTTTGTGGATGCATTGGGATTAATTTCTTAACACTCTATTGTAACTATCCCATCTAACCAATTTTTAACATGGCTTCTTTCCCTAGAGAGTTGAGGTACTAAAATTTATTTAAGGGACTAATCTCTTCTAATAAATACTTTTTCATACACGAATTTGAGGGTCAAAGCCCTAACCACACTTTGTTTATCTTGAAAAGTGTACAAACAAAGTCATAAAACAAACTATTAATAGTCTTTTAGTTTACATTAATATCATGACCCTCACACACACAAATATCAAGTTTAAAATGTTTTTGGAACTTCCACCAGACAATAATAAAGATCATATATATCAAATATCTATTGCTTTTTCAGTTCACAAATACAAAGGCCTTTTTTGGCACAACAATTACACAAGCTTTACATAGCTAATCTACATCAGGTGACTGCTACACAAATCCTGCCTCTGCTATCTTAAAAAAAATTGGAAACCGAAGGAGGAAAAGTAAAGAATTAAAATTAAAAGCTATTTGCAATTCTCACTACTACTTCAATGCCACTTACCAACTCAGCAAGAAACTAAATACAATTTCAAGTTTCTAAGAATGGATGTTTACAAGCATTTACATTTTCACAACTCCCTTTGCTTCAATCTTTCTCTCAGATGTAGTAGTTTGTCCTGGACTTGTTTAGGTAACTCATCATCAGATAAGCCAACTTCATGCCCTTCTACTTGTTTTCTCTGTATAATATCATGGTACATTGGTAGAAACCGACTTTGGAAAGACCTATAGGAGAAATATGGTAGAAGCACACACACAACAACCAAAAGGGTAACCAGCCAATATAGACCACTTGGAGCACATGCTTCCACAAAAACCCTGTAAGCTGTAGTGGATATGGCTGGAGAGAGGTAACCATAAATCAACACAAATACATACCAAAATGCAATGCTGCCCCATATAAAAAAATGCTGTATCCAGGTGAAGTAGTTGATGGAAAGTGCCATTTGGCAATTCACAGTCCACACCACACATGTATACATTGTGACCCCAAGTATTTCAAAATCTACCACCTTGCCATCTCTTCTGAAGGCTTGATTCAAGACAGAATTAGTGGTCAAGAAGAAGATCACTAAAGAACTAAGGACTCCATTCAACATCCAGCCAAGAATCCGGGGCCAGCTGAAGAGGATGTCCTCTACTCCCTCTAGATATAGATAGGGATACTGTAAAAAAGATGGTGTGATTAGCACAGGATCTCAATTTTCAACTTACCATTAATTTAAAATCAAGAGCCACAAAAGAAATCAGTAGACATGTCATGGATACATTAGCAAAAGAATTTTAATATTTTATAGATCATACAAATTTCAGATAAATTATAGTATGTCTGGTGACTGATGTCTATGGTAATGAGTGTGGGGATTTAAAAGGACAACACGAGAAAAAGGCGAGTAGTAGAAATGAGAAAATTAAGATGGATGTGTGGCTACACAAGAAAGGACCACCAGAAGCACCAGTTAGAAGATTATATTGCAAGGTTTTTAGTTGTGTGAAAAGGGGGAGAAGGAGACCAACAAAGACATTGGGAGAAGTTAAGAGGGATCTCAAGGTAAATAATATCTCTAAAGATCTAGTCCTTAACCGAATCAGATCACGTCATGCCAGTCTCACCTAGTGGGAGTAGACTTTTGTTGGTGGTGGTGTTGACTGGTCTATTTAATGATAAACAACATGTCTTTTGTGCACGAACATGTATACATGTGTGCGTGCACATTTAGTTTTAGAAACCCTACTATGATAGGAAAGGTGTAGGAAAAGGGGAAGGCTGTCTATAAAGGCTAACTCAAAAGGTAAAATGGTTGCAAATAGTTTTCTTCCACAAAAACGAGAAAATATTGGTAACAGGGAGGAGGAGGAAGATAGGATAAGCATATTATAGTCCTAGTACAAGCTAGTTTTGGTAAACAGTAGAAGTCATGTAGAACTTAAAAACACTTGGGTAAGAGGAAATTCAAGGTATTCAGAGTACTTAGGTGAATTTATATCAAAGTTAAGTTGATAATGCTTTATGAAGCACTCTACAATTAAAGAAGATGTATTCAGGCAAAGGGAAACTGGAAAATGTTTAAAAACATTAAAAAGCATCCCAAATCAGTAGTGGCATGTTTTGAGTGATTGGAGGAACCTCACTAAAAGCACACTCCTTTTTCCATTGGCTCGAGGCAGAACCAAGACTTTCAAAAAAGAAGCAATAAACATAAACTTTAAGGTGTTGATCATATATTAATTATAAAAAAGGTGTTCACAGTTGAAATGTAACATAATTAATCAAATGGTCACAGGTAAACTGGTAACATGAAGGTCCTATAGAGAAAAATTCAGTGTGTACAGTTCTTATCTTATAAGAAGAATAATTGTATATATCTACCTGCTGGTCCTCAAATATCTTTAATACACACAGAAATAATTTTAAAAAATGACAATTTAGTACCTTTAGGCAAAGTTTGGCAGAAACATCCTGATCAAAAACGCCTAGAGCAATTACTGGAAGTGAAGTGAAGAAGACATTGTAAAATGACATGTACCAATCATTGTAAGCAGCTTGACCAGAGAAAGAAGCATATGCCTCAAACCAAAATAGGGTAAATCCAAATGCAATGTTTTTATAGAAAAAATAGCATATCTGCATAACAAATAAAACAAGTTATCAGTGACAATTTTTTTTGTGGATGAAGTTGCCTAAATTTTTATCTGAACACTTGAACAAGCATGGTACAATTTAATGCATTCCCAAACACATGTAGTACTCTTAAAATGAAAACAGAAAATTATAAGATCATTTTCATCAGGAGTAACCAATCAACTCATAAGGGTTAAAAAATATGAGAAAAAAGAGAAAAAAATCAACTATTTCATGGTCTTCATTTCAGAATATTAAGGGAACTAAAATTGGACCATGAAAGCATTTGAACTGGTGAACATTAAATCTTTAGTGGCAAGACTTTGAGAAATAGATGGATGCATGATTTTACCATCAGTGATATACGCCGATAACACCAGTGGCCATGTACCAACAACAAACGCTCCAGAAACCGGAATTGAGCTATTGCAAAATCACTTGCCATTACAGCCTGCAGACAACATTTTTTAAAAAAAAAAATCAGAAACTTAAACACAGTCATTCAAACTTAATTCATCATTAGTTTATCAATACATACACTGGCATTTACATGGCTGCATGCAGAAAGAAAAGGGTACAAGAAAAATACAGCGGAGAATCATCAATGCCCATATGATCAGGTAACGCAATTATGTCCAAAAAAGTACAGAAGCTACATACATTAAACAAGTAAAATACTGCAATGCTGCAACTCTTAAAATAAAATGAATGCTCTGTAACTAATGGAAAAAACAATGTTATATAATTCCACTCAATTTCTAACATTTCAACTTATTAACCTCTGTTGGGTTTTATTTTAGATATCATAAAAGAAAAGAGAAGGAATTGTATAGAAAGACGGCTTAATTCCGTCACCCATAACCACCTTAATTGTTAATAATTCAAACAAATTACACATAATGCATTGTTTCAACTTAATAACCAATTAGACTAGCTTTATCCACATATAGCATTGTTAATAGTTCTAACAAATTACACATTAGACCATGATATTACTAATTGTTGGAAAGTCACCATAATTGCGGTTACCCCTAACCCGCCTTAATTGTGTCCAATCAGATTTGATTACCAATGTCTTGGAAAGGGCTACCTATGAAGGGGCTGACAGAAAATCTGACTGAAGCGTCATAATGCGAAACGACTAGGACGTCAATTCTCAGGGGTTGAGATCTCACATTGACTAGAGAAATAGTCAATGTAGTCCTTATAAAGTTTGAGCAATCCTCACCTTCCAAGTTGATTCTGTAAGGACAAGTTAGGCCCAAAACATAAGATAATATCAAAGTCTATCCTAGATTCATTCTAAGGTCTGGCAATGCCATGCTCCAGGATCATAGCCTTCAGCATGATGGGATGTGTGGAAAAGTCTTCTGATCACCCCTAACCCGCCTTAATTGCGGCTTATCGGAGTTGGTTGCCAATGCCTCGGAAAGGACTACCAACAACGTTGCCTCTTTGGGGCTTGAGAACTCACATCAACTTCTAGTCCTTATAAATCTGGGCAATCCTCATGTTAAATTTGGTTTTGTAGGGAAGAGTTAGGCCAAAAATCTAAGAATAATATTCCCCGACATTCCTTCTCAAGGTATGCATAGATGTAAGTATAACATTTGTTTCAGAGTTCATAAAACTGCTCAACCAAAAGGCTGAGTAATAAGATCATCACTCCACTGATCACCAAACCCAATATAGCAAATTACAATCAACTTTCTTCTCACAAGGTTCAATATTCCAAGTTTAGGCACAATCTACATAGAAGTTTGATTCTCATTAAACGTCTTCATAGGTTTTGTCACTTGAACACGATTATTAATATTATGAATACAGTTTCTTAAACTTAGGTATTTTTCCCAACAAAAATCAGCCTGTCGGAAGCAGTTAATGGCTTTAATATCTGATAAATATTACAGTTTTATCTAAGAAAAGAGAATGAAAAAGATGAATTAGCATAGTCACTTTTAACAATTCTATTATGTACATAATAATATTACTAATAACCTATATTGCATGCATATGGGTTTGCAACTTGGTTGATTATGTATAATTCAATTTCTCCATAATTTAACATAATCTACCAATACATGTGCACATATTAAACCACATGTTAAGAGAGCACTAAGTTATGAACAGATGGACATGGTTAGATTAAGGGTAAATTCAGGTAAAAAGCTTAACTAAGTAGTTATTCAATAAGTTATTATCTCAATAGAGCTTATGCCATGAATTGGAAACATAAAACTTATTGGAATAAGCTAAAAAAAGCTTATTTTGATAAGCTTCACTAAGAAGCTTATTGGAGTAAACTAGAAGAGCTTATAAGAGTCATAAGCTATTTCCATAAACTCAAACTCCCTACAAGCTCTTCCAAATCCCTCCTAAGGACAGGTAGAAGCACAGCTCAAATAGGTATAATCAAATTTATCTTTAGACCTGCATCCCTTCAGCACCACTAATGCCAACTCCAATATCAGCCTCCTGAAGCATGCCAACATCATTTGCCCCATCGCCGATAGATAATATTGTCTTCCCTGTTCCCGATTTCACCAATTTTGTAACCTGCATATTTTTTTTGGCTGATGTGATTAAAATGAACTTCTATTTTTGATATGACAGAAATTCAAATTGCACAACCATAGTACTCACACGAGCCTTTTGTTTGGGTGAAGATCGGCAACATATGACAGAAGCACAATTAATTGCCAGCTCAAAGAAGGACCTTTCCAAATTCTTGTTAAGAGAATAATCCAAGGACTTCCCATCAATTATCAAGCCAAACGCAGAAGAACTTCCTTTATTTGTATTTGAACTCTCTTTCACAGACTTGATTTGCGAGATTCCTTCTCTAATTTGCTTCTTAATGCTTTCAAGAGAGGCCTAAGCAATTGTTGTATCAAAGGTCTATAATTCTGGAGAAATTAAATAACAGAAAACTTCCAAGATCATGTACCTTTGATAGAGCTTCCTTGTCCCCTTGTTTTTCCAATGATAGGATATCTGGTGAATCCAGAGTGATCACTATCTGTTTCATGTCTTGTCTAAGTAAACTACATGCATACCTGTAAAAACAAAAGGCGAAAAAGACCAACTTAAATTGTATGCAACTTCCTTAGAAAAATAATCGAGATCAAGCCTTGTTAACGTACCCTATGTTGACCGCAGTTTCCATCTTGTCTCCAGTTAATACCCATAACTTGATTTTTGCCCGGGCAAGCTTTTCAATGCATTCAGGAACCTGTACTTCCAAGTAAACATAATAAACTTTATTAACTAATCAAGAACATAACTAGAGGTGTTAGTAACTGATTTTTGGGGGTCAATTTTTCCCCACATTTAGTGGTCTATTTTCTGAAACTGGATTTCATTTTTTTGTCAGAGCCTTTCATTTTATTATCACGGTGTATGGAAATCAATACTTGGGAATCAATACTTGGGGCGAAGTTGTAAAATGTACACTATAATATAGGCAAAAACTTATATAATTGAAGTATAAACGTTAAAACTTAAAAGGTTTATACTTACCCCCTTTTGCAGTCTATCCTCAACTGCGGTAGCACCAAGAAGAATCAAATCCCTTTCCATCTTATCAGCAGCTGCATCCACCAGCACATCTCGGTCTTCTGTTACAGTAGTTTTGATCTTTGAAAATTCATTGTCCCACAACTTATACTCTTCTTCATCAAGTTCACGGTACGTGATTACAAGGGTTCTTAAACCAGCCTCAGAATATCTTTTGATATGATCCCTGGTTTCAGCCTCAAACTGTCTTCCATGTTGCGAGAGCCTTTCAAACATTACACTGAATATATGCATGGAAATGCACAATTTGACATCACTTCATGTAACTTACTACTAATAATGCATTATTTAAAAAGCATATGGATATTATTTGAAACCTGTCAGCACCCTTGCATAGGAGCAATAATTGATTTTCCTCATTCCTCACTATCACTGACATTCTTTTGCGGGAACTGCTGAACTCTAAGACATGCAGAAGCTGGTACACTCTACTCATAAAAAATTAACCCAATGAACAATAAATAAAACAAAAATTTTCAAATGAATGAAACTGTGCCAAAATTATAATAATATGGATATATAAATTCAAAGCAGTTTAAATCACTTTCTCTCAGTACGGACCAAAGATATCAAACAGGTTCAAACCTACAGACTAAATATATACCAAAATCGCAGTATTTGATCCAAATAATTTATAAAATTTCAAGTTGAATTTTCTCTTATTGAGAGTTCAAGATGATTTTCATATAGTTTGCAATTCTTTTGACATTTATTTGCTTCACTTTTTTAAGTGCATGATCTTTATTATCCTCCTTTTTCAGCCCATATTCTTCACAACATGAAAGGCTTTAAGCAAATAATTTATTCCTCTCAAATTTTCAACCTAAAACCAGATTTAAGAACACAGTCTACACAGACACTTTCTGAAAATCTTTTCCTTCACAGATTATTCTGCAAAAGGAAAATTTCCCCATAACTATAATCTATATCATCCAAGAAATAGTTGTAATTTTTCTTTTATGGGTCTTATATACGATGAAAGTTGAATAGATATATATGTGAAGATGTGAAAGGAAGAGTAACTGAGTAAATCATAACTTCGAAATTCCTATTATAATTTTCATTTAGTGAGAAGCCAGATCAAACTTTGTTGACTACATAAGCTGAACTACTCTATTAAATAAGAATTCTATCTACATCTGAGATTCTGAGGTGACAATTTTGACCACCAAAATTACGGGGAGTGTATCAGCAGATAGGGTGGATATGTATAACTATAACAAAAACATGGTAAAAATAGCTAGCCAACCTGTCAACCTTTTTTCCACTGTCAAAATTCAATTCATGCAATGATATGCTTGTTTGTGTCCTTGCAAAAAACTCAAAACCAAGCTCCCTTGCAGCTATGACAAAAGCCGCTTCATCTGGTGACTCAGCTTCATAGGAAATTTCTCTTGACTCTTTATCTACATCTGGAATAGCTGTGTGACAAATAGCTAAAACTCGAAAGAATTTCTGAATGAAGTCTGTATATGGTTCATTAACCCATTGCCCATTCATTATCCGCTCATCTCTAAAGTTAAAGCCCTTAATTGGATGCCGAGAGTCCACAGAGTCATTACTCTGACCCAAGAAATCAGATGATCCCCCATCAACTTCAGATTCCACATCTTTTCCTCTCCTAGCAAGTGCCTTCTCCACTTCTGTCATACCACGGCCATACGGAATGCCCCCTATTGAACATTTGACAAACTCCATCGAGTTACATGTCAAAGTACCAGTTTTATCACTCAATATCGTATCAACCTGACCAAGTTCTTCATTCAAATTAGATGTGCGTGCACGAGCTGGCCTATCTGTTTCTTCATAATACATTTCCTGGTCATGGTTGATGAAAATGCTCTGCAGAACTTTCACAAGTTCTATGGAAACATAAAGTGATATTGGAATTAGATATCCATACAACATAAGGGCAGTCAAAAAATGAAGAACAGCAGCAAGTGTTGCCCTTCTAGGATCATAAAACACTGTTGTGTTGTCTGGACGAAGATACCATCTTCTATACCTGCCAGAACTAATATCCTTTTTGGTCTCAACACCAAAAAAGACAGAACCAATAAAGGATATCAAAACCAAGGTACTGAAGAGGATGTAGATTATCTTATCCATTTTTCTCTCAATTTTGCTCCTCTTGGACGGAGGATCAGTGGAGTTCTGCATGACTTTTGTATCATGGCCAGTAAAGATAACAACGCCATAGATATAATCAGTGTTTTTCAGCTTAGAATCTCTTAACAGGATCTGCTGCAAGGAAAGAGGATATTCTTTACCATCAAATTGTAAAGTTCCAATAAATGAGTACAGATTTTCATTAGGATCTTCACATTTAACCACAGCCTTAAACTTTTGGAAAGATTTTTCATCTTGAAGATGAATTGACACCTCCAAGGCATGCTTTAATTTTAGATTAGTTTCTCCATCAAGATTCATAGTCTCGACATAACAAACCCCATCATCATAGCTTGATGAAAGCAGAAGAAGATCAGCGGGAAAGTTTTCATCCTTATACACTTTAATGATATCACCAACACGGAGTTTCTTCCATCTAGTCTTCACAAATGTATAATTTCTACCATATACCTGAACCTTTCGGTTGTTTGCCTCTATATCCTGAAGAATTAAAAGAATTTTAGCCAGGAAAACTTCTGGTCCCCAAATGATATATAGGATAAGTCAATGGGGAGGAAAAGAAAAATAAAACTTTCCATAACAAAAAGATTTAAAAGAAATGAATCCAAAAGGGTGACTCTTAACAGAACACAAAAGTCAAGTACATCCAAAGCAAGTGGCTAACAGAAAAAAGAATATGCCAATAAAAGGCAAACAAGTTACATAGGCATAAAGCAGCACTTAATTACATGACAGAATAATATGGAACAGTATCATTTCCTAGAATCATCTTTTCAAGAATTAAGGAAGATGACAAATTTCTGACACAAATTGGAATGCAATTGAATTATATTATATTAGATGTGTTCAAAGAGAAAAAAGAGAGTTTTGCAATAGCCATTCCACTTTCCAGAAACAAAAGAGCATTCAAATATACATATGTCAATAAGATCATAATAATTTTCTTATCTTACTTAGAGCATTGTAAGACAATGAAGATTCTCAACCGACACCTTGATCATTAGCAGTAGTAACTAGCAAGGGGAAAACTACTCCCATTTTTTTATTCATTCATAATTTTTTTTTCAAAACCCCAAAACAAATGCAAGCTTACTCATAACAGCATAATGCCAATTGAGTATGGTCGACTTATACATAAACATGGACCTTTATAGAAAGCACCACCAGGGGGGAAGGGGCAATTCGTACTTTTTGTAGGCATGATGAAAGAGTATAACCAAAGTTCTAAAAAACAGTCCGCGATCGTGATTTGGGCCACAACATCAACGTTTTATAATCCGCCACATTTGTCTGCGATTTACCGCAATATCAACAAACGCGACCGAATCGCAACGCGACCGCAACCGATATTTAAAACCTTTATAACATACAAAATTTGAAAGGAAGAAAAAAACACAAAACACAAAACAATACCTGTTTTCTCCTCCTCCAATCTTCCACAGCTTCCTTGGCCATAGTAGCTCCAATCACAACCAGCAAAGGAGCAACAATACTCAGAGCAGTAAAAGGTGCCAATGGACTAAATGAAACACACGCAACAACAAGAAAGTAGATATTTGCAACCCTCCTGAACTGCTCAAACAAAGACTTGGGGATGAAATTAAAAGCTGTATACTTGGTTGTTGAAACATAATTGCCTCCATAATTCAACTGAACTGCTTCAGGGTTATCTGGATCATTGCAGTGGACAACCCTTGAGTACCCCTTCTGCCCAATTTGGGAATGACCATCTCTGAATGGAGATTTCAAACAAGAAAAACTGTACAATTTGCTGAAACGTATCCTCCTTTTGCTCCCTTCAGGCATTTTCCAAATGGGGTGTGTCTAATGTGTCTTCTTCTCTTCACTTCACACACAAAATCCAACTAATGCTCTAATTCTCCAAGGGATCAAAGAAGCACCGATCATCCATAACTCCCTCAAGCACAGTTTTTTTTATCCTCAGCATCAACACCCTCACCTACTCTAAGAAGCAGAATGAAAGCAACAAAGTACAAGGCCAGAAATTTTTTTATTAAAGGAAAAATAAGAAAAATTAGGCCAACCCCTTCACCTAATAATGGCCACACTCAATTAATATGAAAAGAACCCCCCAACATGGCAAGTCAAAGATAAAAATAAAAAATGAAAAAAATAATAAAAACACTTGATTTGCTTTGATCCGTTTAAATTTCCCACTTCAAACAAGAACACAAAGCCTCAACTGCACCACAATCACAGCCAAAAATGAGCTACAAAGTGTTCTTGAACATTTGAAAAACCCCTTAAGGTAGAGTTTATGTTTTGGAATTCCTTGCTCTCAATGGAAGCTGCAGATGTCTCTTCCTTGCAAGTTCAACGGAATTTTAGAGAGAGAAACAGAGAGAGAGAGAGAGAGGATCAAAAAAAGTAAGAGCTTGGTATGAGTAGCAGTTAACTTTGCCGCTTCTAAAAGCAAACAAATGAGAGAGACAGAGAAACATTGATAGAACCGACTGCCGAGCTGGTCATTACTACTAATAATATTTACTGTCTTCACTTCAATTCACTTCTTCACCTTACATTCATTTTTTCATTCAAAAGAAAAATAATGAAAAGTACACGAAAGAAAAACAGAGAGAGACCAAAACAGAAAAACGGGTGAATACTCAAAATAATAGTAGTATCACCAACAAGTACTGTTTGTCTATGTGATAGTTATTTGTATTTTTTAATTAAATGATTTAAGATTTAAATTCTAATTAATTTATAAATATAAAATAAATTGTGTTGAAAATAAAATATTTATCTTATATAATTCATTATTTTTTATAAAAATTTATCACTATTTTAACATACCAATATCGTGTTAAAGAAAATAATAATAATAATAGTATACCATTTATTGTTGTTTGCATGACATGAAGACTAGGACTTTTAGTTGGTGCAATCCACAAAACACTTTAGACGTTTTTGTTTGTTGCTTTGTTACACGTGTTGTTACATTGACAACAACAAAGCCTGATACAGATAGATACTCCTTCCTTTGTCCTGGCTAATAAGCCAGATGCGTCTCCCTTTTCCATCTGTCACAAACACTCACTTGGGTTAATATTTTAGTATTCATTTAATTACCATTTTTTTCTTGTCACCTTATTATCGTTATTATGTAACTTTGATCCTTATTCTTTAAGAAAATTTAGATTCTTTCTGTTTTAATTATCTAATTTTCATCTATGTGCTACTTGACATTTAATATTTAACAAAAGAGTTTTATTAACTTGTGTTTTAAAGTATTAAAGAAAAAGATATTTATTATGAAAAGCATAAAAAATATTTAAAAAATTATAAACAATATAGTTTTGTGCATTTTAATAAATAAAAATACTCTTTTATTCCGTTAATTAATGACTTAAAGACAGTGATTTATATTTGTCTTAACAAAAATACTTATGTAATTTTAAATTATATTATCACATCCATCAGCACATTCATATTGACAGGGTTTTTTTTTTTTTACTAAATTGACATGTAAACATTTTCATTAAATATTAAATATCAATTTAATATATAATTTGAAGAAAATTAACTAAATTTGTGAGTACTCAAATTTGCAAAATAAATAAACAAATGAAAAAATGACTAAATTTGTGAAATACTATAGTAATAAGATTAAAAGTGCAATTAGATTTATTTTTTCTGAAAATGTTTGTCCTCGTCTTTTACTACATTTTTGGAGGCAAATGGGTCGTGCTGTCCAAGTTGAACCACATGAACTTTTCTTAAGAGTAACGAAAATTTGGTTCAGTTAATTAAAACGTACCAAGAATAAACTAACATGTTGATCAATTAGTTCATGATAAATTGTTAGTGTGTGAATTCTTAATTTTTTTGTTTTGTTTTTGGTTGAGGTTTACGTTGAAAGTAGAAGATGTTAGGAACTTAAATTTTCAAAAGTTATTATGTACTACATAATTATATTAAAATTTTATTAAATGATGATTTTTATCTATTTAAGAATATATTTTCCTCATAAGACAAATACATTTGTTTGGAGTAGCTTAGAGAGGTAGACGCATGTTGATATACCCAACAGTAAGCAACAACAAAAGGAGTCACATCGATCCCACCCATGAAAAAAAAAACTCGAAATGGACATGCAAGGTGATAACGTTTGGATATGAATATAAAGTTCCAAATTGTACCGTGACAAGTATTTAGTATGAGAGCATGTGACCATGCACAACTTCACAAGTGTCTGGCATGTGCCTATGCATCTTCTTCCATTAAATGTATGTATAGGGAGAATGAAACCATGTCATTTGCTGCTTCCAAATCCTACATATATAATAGGTTAATAAATAAAATTCATTTGCTTCTCTCTAAGAATATTGCTATTTTCTTGCTAGGTTTCGGACGACTTTGACCCTAATATAGAACTACCTATATTATTTTCTAAGAATTTTATACCGATTCATTGTCAGGATAAAAAGTTATACTACCAATCCATTAAAAATTATCATTAATATAAATTTTAGAGTAACTATTGTAATAATTAATAAAATTGTTATGCTATAATAATAATTTGTGATTATCTGTACGTTTTCTCATCTTTTTTAATTAGTGTAAACTTTTGAGAGAGAAAATATTTTAAAAAGTACTAGTATGACGTTAATATCACCTTGCTAGCAATTCTTTTGCTTTTAACTTTTTCCGTAGATTTTGTTGCAGATCTTTTCCATTTGATTATACGTTTTGAAAGTTATTTTGCATTTTTTAATTAATAAATATTTTCCTGTTGTTGAATCTTTTCTCTTTACTTTTCAGAAGAATTGTGAAAAAGTGGTTTTTTTGTATTTTTTAATGAAATTTGCCAGACTTTAGTATTTTGTTAATTTTATAATTAATATAAGCTTTTTACGTGATAAATCATAAAAGTTTAAAAAGATATGGAATTTCTTTCGCGTGGCCCCACATCGCGGTCCTATATGACAACAAGTATCTTCCCTGGCCTAATCAAGTTAAGTAAGTGTTACATTGCATAATCATAAAGAGCAATTGTGTAATATTATTAATTAGACATTTGAACCAGTTTTAGGGTAAAAATGCATAAATTATAATTGCTCAATCATAAATGTTTTAACTTATACTTCCTTGCATGATATGCATTTTTTGAATATATATTTTGTATATTAATTAAGAGTTTAATTTCTACATATTGTAATTGGTATAGTTTTTAAGATAATAATTATATAAATGAACAATTTTATTGTACATTATGATATTTTTATTAAATGATAGTATAAAATTATTTTTTATTGTGAATGCACAGATTTCTTTATCATTGATTAAGAATTTATAATAAACAATGTTTAATGAAAAAAAAAAGAATAAAGATAATGACCCCTTGTGTGTGACTGTACTAGATCACAATTGACCAGCAGCAACTAACGGTGTAGACATGTGGTCCTCTCCTAAAATTGAGGGCAACTTGGCAGTTGGCACCTTTGAAGAGTTGGGAAATCCCAAACATAGCACGACACATGCCATGAGGCCATCTTGGCCAGCTTCATCTCCCAATCGCTAATGCTTATTCTTCTACATAGTAAATGTGCTAAAGGAATTTAGATAAAGATGTTCTCATTAATATATATATATATATATATATATATGATGGTGTAAAATAACAACATAATCTACTTCAATATTATTATTTAAATTATTATAAAATAATTATTTTAAAAATTAATAAATTTATCATAAATAATTAATTATGATTAAATAACTTTATAAAACTATAAATATATAACACTTTTTTCTCATATATATATATAAGATTTGCTAATATACTCTCATTTTCATTTTAAAGTATTTTAACAACCTACACCAAATTATTTGAATAAAAAAATTCAACTACTTTTTTTGTGATAATAAATTTATTTAGAGACAATATATTAATTTAATATTTATATTTTAAAACTCATTTATTTCTCTCCTTCACTCATTTTCACTTAATTTAATGTATATATTTTTAAATTAAAATTGAAAAATATTTAGGAAAAGGAGAGAGAATGAGTGAGAAAGAGAAATAAATAAATTTTAAAAATATAAATATTTACCCAAAATAAATTTATCATCACAAAAAACTAAAAATAATTTTTTATCCAAATAATTTACTAAAAGTTACTAAAATACTGTAACATAAGAGTTTGTTAGCAAAATCCTATGTATATAAATGATAGGGTATATATATCATCAAAGGTCTGGAATGAAGAGTCTCCCTATACCCATTTGTTCATTAGCAAGACAAGACATTTTGCCATCTTAGTCTGTTTTGTTGGGTTGTTTTGTTTTGTTCTACTACTGTGCTATTCCCACGAAAAAAGAGAAAAAAAAAATTGTGAGCGAATGAAAGTTAAATTTGTGACTAAAAATTTATTTAAAACAGTAAAAAAACAAGTTTTATTTTGTGAAATAATAATCAAATTTTAACATACATTTTTTAATATACTTTATATTATCAAATTAATTTATGTGAATTATATTTCATAAAATAAATTTATCATTTTCAATTAAACTCGTAAAATTATAAATTTAAAAATATAAAAATTGTATAGTGGAATTTTGTTACAATGATCGGAAAACCATTTGATTCACATATGACGGCAACAATCGCAGAGAGAAATAAAAGCAACGGTATGACAAGGGTGATTATTAATTGTGAGAATAACGGTAATAAAGATTAATAGTAATGATAGCTAGAACCACAAAAATAAGTCAAAATAACAATTATATATGCAAGGTAAGGATAAGGTCCCTTAAAAAAAAGGTAAGGATAAAATTTATAATTCTAAGGGTGAAGGGGGCTTAAGGATAAACGGAAAAATGAGAAAGAATTTACGGATTTGAATTTTTTTATCAATATTTTTAATAAAATTAATAAATTAATATTTATCGATAAAAAAAATTATAAAAGGTAGAAGTTATGAAACTAGAATAATTAACTTTAGTTTATTGGTGCTAGCTAGCAATAGGAAGTAAGAAACAAATTTGCATAAGACTTCTTGCACACTACATGATAGTCTCTTTCGATGTGTTGGATGTTGTCGCATAAAAAATATAAAGTTAGTCGTAATATGTTTCGATCAGTCATGCTTCAATTTGATTTTAAATAATGATCAAATAGTCTATTGTAAATAAAAGCTTGTAAATGAAAACAATAATGTAAAGAGATAAAAGATAGAAAGATAAAATATTGAATAGAATAAGTTTGTCTTGGATTGATTAGGTCTTTAAAATTTGAAGTACAAGATATATTTATAGGTTATAAACACTAATTTGACTAATTTTACAATTGAATTTGATTAGCATTAATTGAATTAGGCTAACATTTCGACTAATTATTCCTAAAATTTAGACATATTCTCTTTTTTTCCACAAATCAATCGATGAGTTATTTTAAACGTTAAAAAAATGACAGTTACTTTTTATTTTTTAGAAAGCATTATCATTGATCAATTTTAACTACTACAAATAATTTGAATATAAAAAAATATAAAAAATATCATCTTACTTTAAATAAAATCTGACTTATTTCAACTAATTTCTTGATATTTACGGTTAACTGAATTTTGTTAATTCGGCTAACCATATAAATAGCCATATTGACCTTATTGATGTTGAATTAATACTAAAGTTAAGGACACATGAAATGGCATAATTGTTGAACAATGAAGCTAATATTTGGTTTTTTTTGTTGTTAATTATAAGAGTTTGTCGATGAGTTTTTTTTTTTTTTTTTAAAGCAAATGAGTCTGTTAAAGTGTATTTGTAGACCAATGCAAGTTGTGGTTTTTAATCATAACTGACGAGACAGGCTTGGCCTCTAGGAGGCCTATACCTAGAATCTAGAACACTATACAATGCATACTTTATTTGACAAATATGGATTCCAAGCTTTAACCGAGTAATCCCAAGTCTAAGGAAACACTTGAGATTCCATAAGTCTATTGTTAAATTAGTGATCTAAAAATTGTTTAACTTTGCGAACCATGAAAGATATTGACAAATGATCCCTCTCAAAATCCTAGGAATCTGAATTATCCTCGCTCTCAGGTAAAAATTTCAGTGGTAACACAAGGAGTACTAACAATACACTATTTTGAATGAGCTCTTTTTTATTGGTTGAAAAATATTACAAATTATAAAATTATTATAAAAATTTATTAAATAAGATGTGAGACCTATAAAATTTTAAGATTTCCAATAAATTTTAAATTTTAAGATTTCCAATAAATTTCAATTAATAAAAGATAATTGCTCAAAAGATTATTAAAATGTGTGTTGCTAAATTTCTTGTCATAACAATTACCATGCACGGAGCAGAGTGATGAAACGTTTCTTTTCTCTTGAGAAACAATTTCAAATTTATGGATGACAACATAAAAAATTTGTTCCTCCTCTAAATGGAGATTATATGCCATCCAACACATATTTTAAAGAAAGAAAATTTGTGAAGAAAAAGAAAAATTTATATGTAATACTTTAATGTTTTTAGTGTTGTTTTTCAATTAGAATTAGAATTTCATCGTGATAACCTATACTAACCTTTAATGCATTTTTTATTACACAAATTGTTGATAAGAAACTCTAACTCTAATTAGAAAACCACACTTATCTTTTATTTGAAGAAAAAGAAAGGGTAACATTACATCTCAAAAAGACTATATGCATTACTTGATAGAGATTAAATAAATAAAAATAATAAGAAAGAGAAATAAGAGGGAAAAAAAAAAGTCAAAACTCTCCTTATTTAATAAGAAAGAAGTACATAAAATTAAAAAAGTGGTGCAACACATTACTTTCTATTTTTTTATCTCACATATAGAGAAGGAGAAAGAATGATTTTTTACAATTTTTTTTCCAAAAATACTTGTATTTTTATTTATAATTTTCTATCTTTTATAAGGATACATGGTTATTTATTTAACACAAAGTTATTTACTTTATTAATAAAACACATTTATTTTCTTTCTCTTTATTTTGATTTGTATTTCTTTCATGTCAAACAATGATAAAAGTTTACTTTTTCTCTTACTATTTTCTTTTTGCTTAAATTTATTTACTTTTATTTTCTCTTTTCTGGTTTTCTTTTTCAAACCTAGCATAATAAGATAGTGGCCGGAGACTTGGAGCCATGAGATCTAATAAAATAATAAATATGATGAAGGTACGATGCCGTATACAATGTGGTGAGAAGGGGAGCAACGTGTATATGGACCCCACATAGCAGGTAGGACAAAAAACCAGAGTAGTAGTAAAACGTGTCGAATCCAATGTCACTGAAATATATATATAATATCAGTGTAATTTTTTTATTTAAGTATTGAATATAATTTTATTGTTTTATGATGTCATCTTTTTCGTTTAAAATGATTAATTAGATCTCTATATAAAAAATAGCAATGATAATATGAACATTATTTTTGTAAACACTTATGACTTAACTATAAATAAGATAGAAAATACTTAACTAACACTCTTTTCTCTACCTTTTTTTTAAGTCACATTGCTTATAATATTTATAATTTTTTTCTCTTTGGTTTCTTTTTCACTAAATGTCTAATGATATATTGGGTGTTTAAGAAACTAATTTAAAAAAATTATTAGACATACATATATAAAAATTAAACTCATGAAAAATTCACTATATACACGTGTATGAGAAAACTGTTAATTGCTTGGACATATGTATGGAGCATATATATATATATATGATTGTTGATAAAGGCTCCAAACACTTGTTTAATTCTTTTGAGAGGCGAGGAGATTGAAAAAACCTCGGAACACACATTCTCATGTGCACGATGTCTTGCTTCATTCTATGAGTCACGCTAGCCATGTGATATTCGTTCATGGAATCAAGAGGAATTTTCTGTAGCGTGTACTCTAGAGTTTTCGAAGATTAAATTTGTTAACCTTTTGTACTCGCGTATATAATTACCACAACTTATCCCTCTCTTTGTGCGCATGTTCAAGGGAAAGTATATATTTCCCTCTCTATCTTTTCAATTATACAAGGATGCATATGCATGCAAGTGTCGGCAAGAGAGAGAAAAAAATCTTTTTCTTTTTTGTAATTATAAGAGAGATGGGAATGAAAAAGAAAGAAATGTGAAATGCAATTAATAGTATATGATAAAAAGAAAAGACATTATAAGATAACATTATATAATACAGTTCGATCTGCCAAAAATAACTAAAGTTGAGCATGGAAACTAAAGCATTTGGTTATGGCTAGGAAGTCAATGATCGTGGCCACAGATGGATTAATTATTGGGTGGTTCTAATGTTTAGGAATGTGGCAAAAGTAAGGTACTTAGGTACTTGGTTTTTTTTTTTTTGGCTGAGGAAGATGCAAAAATTCTATCCTTATTTTCCAAGATCTTATTACACTAATTATTGCATAATATGACACTCAACTAACCCTTCAAACTACATGTTGGATAATGAAATTTTTTAAATATACTTTTCAAATATCTTTTCTTAATATTAAGTGAAATGTATGTATGTATATATATATATATATATATATATATATATATATAGAAAAAGAAATGTTTGTCTCTATCTTTTTTAATGAAAATTTACTTTTGTTTAAGAAAATTATGTTTATAAATTATAGCTAAAAAACAGTTTCTACTTTTATAAAATTGTTTAAAAAGCAAATAATCAATTTTTTTATACATGTTGAATTTAAAATTATCATTTTCAAAATATTAATCAAACACATTCTTAACAAATTACATGTATTGTACGTATTTAATAATAAAGAAGATGTTAGATAACTGTTTTAGATTAAAGTGTGTTATTCACAATCCTAATATGTTGGGTGGGTGTAGAAAAGTTCCATATCGTTGTGTAGTATACGTACGTGATACACATGATGCAATGATTTCTGACATAGTGGTGAAACATATGCATTGTATCGCTATCTAGTCAGATTGGGAAGTTTGAAAATTCCTAGGAATGTAAGTTAAGTCAACTGATGGAAAACTGTTACACTTAATAAACGAACCCCTTCGTGTGCTACGCGCGCATGCAAGTGCAACAATCATCTTAACAAAAAGTAAAATGCTGAACTTATACTACACTACATTTTGAGATGTACGGGTGTATGGAATGGAAGAAAAAGATAGGGGAAAAAGAAGAAGAAAATTACAATTTACAGATATGATATTTAAATGGTGTAACGAGAAATAGAGATGTCAAGAAAAATTTACTGTAAAACAGATGAAAGAGGGTGTAGATGTATGTTAATAATAACTTTAATGATTACTAAACCCTTAGAACAATTTTATGGGAAATATTATTATTTTTTAATTTAGGTTTAGTAATACCATTTGGTTACTCTATTATCATTGAAATTAGAATTTGGTTTCTTCATTTTTATCATGAATTCAACCCTATTATTTTAATTATATAATTTTGATTCATTCATTAACTTGACATTTAATATTTAACAAAAATGTTATGTGATAGTGCAATAAAGTGTCATGTTAGTATTTTTATTAAATATTAGTATATGTTAAAGTTAATAAATTAAAACTACACATTTTAAATAATAAAGATAAAAAACATAGGAAGACAAAAAACACTATTAAAATTTTCATTAACAAACATATTATAGTGAATTA
>PYAF01002226.1:2473622-2486908 GCA_007407185.1 Glycine tomentella | reverse complement strand
TATCACTTCACTTTAGTCATATATATTCAGCAATTTCCTGCTCTCTTTCTTTTATTTTCTTTCCATCTTTCTTTCTTCCACACATACATTTAAAAAAGAAATGTTAATAACATATTCTCTAATATAATACTCTTTTAAACATACATTCTCTCATTAATTAAAATTTATTAAAAATAATAAAATTTTATAAGGCGTACCTATTATTTAATATATAGGTGTAAACATTTTTATAACTTTATAATTTTTAATAAATTTTAATTAACAAGAAAAAGAGAATATATTAAAAAGAATAGGTTAAAAAATGTGTTGTTAACAGTCTTTTATATCCAAAATGGGAGTGTAAGTTGAGCATTTTCCTAGTACAGTAGAGGAGTTTTTGTTTTCATGATATTACAGTAGATAGTTGTTGTTGTGCTGTTAAAAGTTGGAAAGTGTGTCACTTTTAAGCAATTAATTCTCGTAAAAGAGACAGTTCCTTATCAAAGAAAAGTTGACCCTATTAAAACTGATCAACAAATGGAATGGCTGTACCAATATATATACAGCAGTACTTCTTAGTTCAATTATCCATGTTATATATCGATTTGAATTTAAAATTATACAATAAAATTTGAATACAATCTTGATCATTGAAAACAATACTCTTAGTAATTAGTACCCTTGAGAAATTTTCCTTGTTGAGAGCTACTATTCATTACTCTATTGATTGTGACAAAATGCAACTAGTTTTGGACGCATTCCAAACGTATAATGCACTCCAGTAGTTAATGTGACCTCTTAATTCCATTTTATCTAAAAAGTCTTGTGCAGTGGCTTTCAAATAGTTCCAAGCATGGAAATTTTCTTTGGATGATACCAAAGCTGTAGTGACAAGATTTTCGACCAACAAGATTGAGTGCGGCTAAGATGTGTATTAATCAATGACTCGATTTAAAGCGTAAATCTCAAGGCTTTGTATGTAGCAAAAAAAAAAAAGGCTATTGATTACAGGTAAAAAAAAATTGAGAAAATAAAGAAATTGGTATCGTGCTTTTAAGGATTGATGTTGTTAAATCATGCTCTCAACAAGTTGTTTTATGCTTTTACTTTCCAATCATGTGGTGACTGAAGTTTGAATAAAAGATTTACAATTTAATTTGAAACTTTGGTAACACTCACGTTCAAAAATTGTTTACAAAAATATTAAATAAGAGGAGTATGAGTGAAACACTCTCTTTGTTAAGTGATGTTTAGACTTGTGATGAAGAAAGAGTGTTAAGTGATATTGCTTTGTGTGTGCGGTAAGAGTATTTCTAATCTAAAAATTCATCAAAGTTTTTTTTTAATAATATATCATATTTTTTATAATGTCACATTATTTTTTTTACATTAAAGAATTCATTTTAATTTGTACTCCAACAATCAACAAACTCACGAAAGTTTCTCATATAATACCCACAATATATCTATTTTTATAATATATACAATTAAATAAATATTATAAAGTAAAAAAGTTGTACCATGGACCCACCAAAAAGAAGAGCACGGAGTGCTATCTAGAGAAACCCGAAAAAACTATAGAATCTCTACCAGTTTCTCTCCAATGGTAGTTTTTTGTTTCTTGAGTTGTTTTCCTTCCCACGTCAATAGAGAACTCCGTTGGAGTTGCTATAAGCTTCTTTTTTTGAAAAAAGAGGCCAAAGGCCCAAACAACCAAGACAGAGGAAACTATGCCATAAAATACAAAAAAGTACAAAAAGGGGTATTACTATTAGCACTATCACTTTTGCTATTGGCACTATCCATGTTGGTGCCTTTTAGCTATATTTCCAAATTGTCCTTTGGATGAAAAAAATTATGAAAGCATATTTTTGTTACATAAATTGGGGTGAAAAAATAAAAACACAAATGGAAATATGATTCTATTGCACAAGTGTGCAACGAAATTGTATTTCCATAGTGGTTCGATATTTTAACCCCTAACAGAAACACGTTTTTGTTACACACTTGAAAATTTATGAAATGGAGTTTTGTTTCCGTTATTTATTTATTTTTATTTTTTTACAAAATGAACATGTAATTCTGTTTCACAAAAATCCCCACACCCTTCCAAAACAATGGCGACATGGTTTGGGGGTAGCACAGGGAGGGGAGTGGCCTTGATCTGATCTATGCTGGGGTGGGGGAGAGGGTTTTGGATTTGAGGAGAAGGGAAGGGGTGTGGGGATTTGGTGAGTGGCCAAAAGAGGAATTTCACATGGTTGGTAGTGGAATAGTAGTTCCCTACAAAAAGTAGGAGAATGAAGGAGTCCAAGAGTGTTTCGGTTTAAGGGTGATTTTCGCACCATCTTTTTGTTTGGTTAATTACACTCTCTTTTGTCACTTCTTATTTGTTATTACAAAATTATCCCTATTTAAATAAAATGAATGAATCAATGTTTCTTTTTTAACTAGATGTAATTTATAAACCATTAAACACATGAATAAATTGGTGTGGGGTTATTCTACCTTAATCAAAGATCTCAAATTTGAGTTTTGGATATGGAACAGGTTATTCTACCTTGATCAAAGATCTCATATTTGAGTTCTGGATATGCAGTTGCATTAAATACTTAGAGAGTTTTGTCGCTCATAATGATCTTATCCGTCTTGATCAAGATTATCTCTAGTAAAAGATACACGCAGTCTTGAAAAAAATGTAATTTATAAAGTATTTCGGAATTAAATTTCTAAAAGAATGTTTGATATATTCCAAAATTAAAATTTCAAAATAATATTTATTGAAGAGTGTTTCTAAATAAGTTTTGGATATTTAATTATAGAATGTGTTGTTAATCATTTTCAAAATTTAAATTTTAAAGTTATTAGAAACATATTCTTAAAATGTACATGTCTTTATGGGTTATCATGTTGTTAAAATGTACACGTTTTAGTATATATAAGAATAATTTAGGAATCAAAATTATAAAATATCTTTATTCATAATTATAAAATAATTTAAGAATAATGTAACGTACAAAGAAAAAACAATGGTACAAAAAATGATTTTCTTTACAGGTTGGTTTCATAGGGTGTTGCAAGCAAATGGGTCAATCCAAACAAGGCACCATTAATTTAACAACGTGTTGCGATTCTCACTCTAGGTTTGCTACTTTTACCGCATGCCTTTTCAAAATCTATTAAAAGTCTAAATTACCCTAACCTTATTTCCCTACCTTGCCTTCCACCTTCCTCTTCATCTCCTCTTCTTGAAATATTTTGCAACCAGCTATCTTTAGCCCTTCCACCTTCCTCTTCATCTCCTCTTCTTGGAGAAGCATTTTCTGCCATTTGCATTTTTGTGGGGTGAAGTTTATTTTTCACAAATTTTATGGATCCAATGGAATTGAGTTTCCGTCATGTGTATCTCACATAACATAGCGAAAACTTATTTTCATTATAATTTTTCATAAACATGCAATGAAAATATGATTATATGGTACAAAATATAAAACAACATAATGTTTTATTGCATTATAGGAAGTGTAAAAAAACATGTCATGGATATACGATTCTAATATACATTTTGGATTAGGTCTTATTGAAAGGACCTACAACTACTTTTAATTTAGGTCTTAATATATATTTTAGTTTTTAAAAATATTGTTTTCTAGATATTTTATTTGCATAAGTAATCATTCTTGTTAATCCCTAAATATTATTAAAATAATATGCTTTAAATTGTAGTGACATTATTTTGTGTTTTTTTATACAATGTTATTTTTGTTAAATACAAGAAGTAAAAATGAATATTTGTTTGTACAATCAAAATAAAAATAGTTTGATTTTAAAGAATGAAGAAAATGTATTTAAATATGGTTGAAAATCCAAACTCCCTTACAATGTTTATCATTGACATTGTTGTGGGTCTTTTCCAAATATAAATATCACCATTCTTTGTCTTAGACTTATGTATGTGATTAATAATTCTTACAATACTATGACATTATAAATCCTACCTTTACCAAGAAAATTACTTTTTTTGGGTTTACATCACACGCATCCTCTTGTTCAATCAAGAAAAGACTATTATGAACGACAAAACTTTTCCTCTAAGTATTTAATGTAATTACATATGTAGGACTCAAATTCAAGACTCTTGATTAAATTGAAACAATCTCATATCAAATAATTCACATACTGATTATCTATTTAGGAAGTTACTTTAAAAGTAACCAATGATATCATCAATCAAAATTGGAAATCTATAATCATAATCTTAAGATGATATCATTGTTATAAAACTTTGTCCAACTGATGTAGTACAATTTAAGTAAAATGTATTTGAAAGAAAAAAGTCTTTTAGATAGTGAAATCATATTTTCCTCATGAGTTTACTACCCATAATCATCGACAAAATAATTTCTTTGACTCCTAACTATTTTCTTTGACTTTGGAAAATTGTCGAAACAAGACTGCTTATATATTACGTAGTCTACTTAAATGTAATTGGTGAATGTGTAATTGTATTTAGTCTTCATAACTTTTTTAGACTCGTACTCTTAGCTAAACATAAAGCCTAAAAATATAGTGTAGGTCAGATAGAGACATATGAATGAAGAAACATGCATGTTTTATTTTGCCATCATGTAATGGTTCTTCTATGTTTCATGATGTTAATTTGAATAATATAGACCCAATAATCATGATGCTAATATGTCATAAATACATGAATTTCACACTCAACATCAAAGTTCATGCCTTAACAATTGCTAATACGGTCAATTGACAATTTAGTACTGACCAGATAATTTTTTTTTTGAAAAATAACATTATTAATTATTTGTGTAAAACTCTTAATTCTACTAATAAACGTGAAAGTCTACATAAAAATGACTTGTTATACATTTTTGATATATGAATACTTACAATATTGAATTCATTTTAATGTGTCCGAATATGAATTTTTGAAGACATCTTCTTAATGTACTCACTCTTATTTCTTGTCCTTATTGGAATTATTTCTATTAATTTATTATACTGATTTAGTTTTTTTGCACAAATATCTTTTTATAGAAGACAATTCTATTTAATAAATTATGTAAAATAGTTATGTTTTAAATTATTTAACATAATTATATATTTAAAACTCAAATTTAAGACTAATAATTATGCTGGGTCAATTTAATAATGCCAATTAATTCACGAGTTTAATTTAAAACTCATATTGAAGATTAATAGTTATACTTGATCAATTTCATACTATCAATTAATTCACATTTTTGTTTTTTATTATATATTTAAAGTTGAAATTTAAGACTAATAATTACACGGAACAACTTGATAGTACCGATCAATGTACGCATTTAGTATATTTTTTTGTGAGATGTACGCATTTAAGTATGTTAGTAGTATTTTTTAAATTAAATTAAATCAAAGAAACACGAAAATTTGCTGATAAAACCAAAACCCCCCGATAAATTCACCTACTTTAATTGAAATCTCCTGGCGGGTCCCACTACAGCATTTATTGTTGTTCTATTTATTTTCTCTCAATATTTGTTTCCCTATTAATAATTAAAGTCAATATATATATATATATAACTAATTATTCCTTCCCCTAAAAAAATTAATTATTCCTATGCTAGAAGGCAAATATGAGAACCAATGTGGCTCATAATTATTATCATTACTTGTATTTTCATTTTCCAGATTTTTTTTTTGCAGTATAAATGAACCGTGTCCCGAAAATAAGAGAGACCAGTCAGTAGTAGTGAGATTGAATCGAGGTTGAAGTGTGTTGTGTTGTGGCAAAGAAAAACGAAGCTCAGAAAAAGAGAGAGAGATTGAAGAAGCGATTTTTTTTATGTGAAATTTTGAAGAGTGAATGAAAAATCTCAATCCTATGGATGAGCAATTGAATTTGAGCTGAATCGGCGTCGTTTCGATTTCTCTCAGTCACATACTACTGACTCGGCCAGATTCAAGTAAACGCTTCTTCTCCGCAAACCCTAGGTTCGTCAATTTCTCTCTCTCTCTCTCTCTCTCTCTCCCTTTAATTCTCAATTTCAGTGTTCTCAATCTGTCGCTTTCTTATTTTCAGTGTTTCGTTTTCCAATCGTTTCCCCCCTTTCGTGATGGCGATGTGAGTGTTGTTTGTTCTTTTGCTTTAATCCGTGAATTGTGCGTTTGTGGATTTTTTTGATGCAATGCGTTTGGATTGTTTTTGTTTGCTGAATTTCGTGGCTTTTTTTGCAGTTAAAGCGCTGATAAATGCTGAATTTTTTTGAAAGATGTTTTTTTCTTCTTTCAGAATTGGAGTTTTGCTTTATCAGTGAATTGCGGTTGTGGATTGTTTTTGTTTGCTGAATTTCGTGGTTTTTTTTGTCTTTTGTTTGCAGTTAAACCAATGTTGGAAATCTTTGAAAGATGTGATTTTTTTTTGCTTTCATAATTGGAGATTAGATTTGACGGCGAATTCTCACACAACGGTAAAGTTTCTCTTGGTGATTGAACCACTTCAGCAATGGGATACATAGTTTTTTTTAATTGAAGATTAGATTTGGAGGTTTATTTGACACTTTGTATTTTTTTGGTTTATGCATCGTTTCCCATCACTTGTTCTGCATAGTTAATGCAACAGTTGTCGATTATTGCCACTATCGTTTATTGATTTTTTTGGTGGATAGAGATTTGAGCATAGAGGAATATATTTTTGCAGGGAAATGAAGTTCGTGCATAGATATACAATAGCAGCCAATTGATTAGGTAATTAATGAAAAACACATAAAGGTGGATTTTTTGCTCGAAGTTTATTGTAGTAATCATGGTTTGCATAGAGGAAGAGGCTATACTTAGACGTGTTATTAGATTACTTGAAATGTATGGGATAAAAAAGACTTATTTGGGAAGAAGTATGTAACTTATGCCCTGATATCATTTGTTTCCATGTGAGAAGAGGATTTATAAGAAATTTATTTGAGAAGGGGGATTTGTAGTAGAATTTTATATGCTGCTACGAAAGGAAATCCATTGCAGCACTAGAGGATGTATAAGAAATCTGTATCTAATTTTTTGGGTTGAGCGGATTCCATTAGGAGAAGCCATTATGATAAATCTTGTGTTGTAGGTTGGAATTGGCCTATGCATTAGTGGTGTTTTATGTTGGCCATTGGAGATGTAATTAAGCAACAAGCAAAACTGATGTGTGGTTGAACTTCAAGTTTTATTTCTAGGGACTGATGCTGACTTTCCAAGGATGGATTAAACAAATTTTGGTTGCGAATGAGTGATGGATAGGCAGCTGGATTTTTTTGTTTTTACTTCTTGTATGTTGAGGAGATTAAATGAATATTTGAAACTATTTTACTGGTTCAATCATGAAAAATTGCTTTGTCTAGGACTAAGGAGCTCTCAAGTTTTAAGGAATTTTTTTTCCCCTTTTAATAAAGGAGAAATTCACTAAGATAAAGTGAAACAACAAATTAGGTGTTTCTGAGAATAAGGAATCCTCCATAATATAAGAGAAAAGTATAAAGCTCTAGTAAGCAACACAGGAAAAGAAAACATCAATATGGTGCAAAGCTATCCAATCCCTCATGACTATTGGAGAAACCCATCGAAATGACTGTGTGCTCTACTCCAAAAAGATGTCATTAATGTCTAGTCTTATCCCAAATCAACTATTGTCCCTTATAAATCACCACTTTTAAAATGTAGAGAGTTGTGCACCAACCAAATGCACCTAATAGTAGCATAGATTTCATATTACCGAAAAACATTTAGACTCCTTGCCACCATGAAAGCTAATCCTCAAATATTGGTCCAGGGACTTAGGATATGTCCAAAATTCTTTAGAAGGCAAAACACAGAATTCCTTGGAGTAATAGCAGCTGAATAGTGTAAGAACAAATGTGGAATGAGACTTTAAATTTAAAGTTAAAGTTGTTTGGTAATTTTATATTTTTTAAGCTTAAAAGTTGCTTATAAGTTGAAATTTCATGGGTAATGTGTTCTTTAATTTTGGAATTTGAAATGAAGAAAGAAAAGGAGTTAGTCGAAGTCAAATGTTTCTTTTTTCAAAAGCTCTGATTCTTTTAATGTTTTCTTCATTTAAAAAGTTCTCTTTTAAAATTCTTTTACCTAGAAGGAGAAACTTGTTGTGTTAGCAACTCACCCATTTTGATCTAAGCCATACCTACCTAATTGCTGCTTTTATTGGCTTAGGCTTTTTTAAATACAGAATTTATGAAATCATACTACCTAATCATGGGGGATAAATGATATTCTTTTCTCAGACAATTTTCTAAATGCCTGCACACATACCTACACCTCAACTTCCCCTTGTTATCCTTAAATTCCTCATTAATTTACTTTCTACTTTCAATTTTGTTGATGTGTTCATTGATGAGTTTCTAGGAATGTGATCAATTGATTACTCAAATGAACCGTGGTGAGCTTTGGATGGATTGTCTTGGAATGTTCCAAGATTAGGGTGGTTTGAACATGTATAAAGAAGGTCATTGGAAGCATAGAAAATGTTCTTCCTGTTGAGATATGATTTTGATGTGTTAAGATATCATTTTGATATGGTTGTTTCTTTATTTATGTTATTGATTTAGTTTCCTAGTTACTATTTTTATGTAATTGATTTAGCTTGATTATTATCCCTAAAATTAAGGGATTAGATTATTACTATAATTAAACATTGATTATTATGAATAAACAGCCAAGGGGACATCCTCTTTAGGCATATAGAATGTACAATTCAGATATTCAAGTTGGTATCAGAGCCTGGTTGAGAGATAACGAAAATTGTGTTCCACCGGGGACCTAGTGTCCTTGGTTGACCTCTTTGCTTGTCTTTTGTTTGCCGCCCTTCTTCCGGCTACCTATTTCTAGATTCAAGTGGACCTTTATACTCAACGTACCTTTTCAACAATCATTTTTCATCCGTTTTTGCTTTACGATGACATTTTCTACATTTTCCGCTTGAAATGCCATTGCCTCTGCTCTAACGACATTTTTGACCAATGACACCATCACCTAACTCGTCTTCTGCTGATCTACATGGCGGTGGACACAACATTGGCATTCGATTTCTCACGCCCAAACAGCCCCAACGCGAACCTTTCGTTGGCACGTGACAATGCATGACAACGTCTTTTTCTATCGGCGATATCAGACAGCCTCGCCAGTCGTCAATCTGTTCCAATCCGATCCCTCTTTGTCCTAAAGATCTCTAATGTGCAAGTACTGTTGTATGTTTTTTGGTTCCTGTCTCTCAATAATGGCTTCCACTAGCCTATCTCTGTCCCACATGCACTAGCCTCGTCTTTGTCCTAGATGCATTGGCCTTGTCTTTTTCCTAGTTGCACTGGCCCTTGTCTATGTCCTAGATGCACTGGCCCTTGTCTTTGTCCCAGATATACTGGCCCTGTTTATGTCCCATGTGCACTAGTCCCGACGATTGTCCAAGATGCATTAGTCTTGCCTTCAATTTGAATAATTATAGGTCTTCCACGAAAAGAATTGAAATTGACTGTCACTTTATGCAAGAGAAGATAATTTATGGAGAAGTCACTACCAAATATTTTTACCAAGTCACTTAGAGGGCCTAGTACATCCTGCATTTCGTCCAAGCTGGATGCATATGATCTATACGCTCTAGCTTGAGGGGAAGTGTTGAGATATGATTTTGATATGTGTTAAGATATAATTCTGATATGATTGTTTCCTTATTTATGTTATTGATTTGGTTTCCTAGCTACTATTTTTTATGTAATTGATTTTGCTTGATTATTATCCTTACAATTAAGGGATTAGATTATTACTGTAATTAAACATTGATTACTATAAATAAAAGCCAAGGGGGCATTCTCTTTAGGCATTTAGAATATACAATTCAGATATTCAAGCCTTCCATTTATTTATTGATTTTTTAGTTGGATAGAAATTTGATAATAGAGTAATAAATTTAACTTGGAAATAAAGTTCGTGCATATATAATAGCTCTTGTTAAATAATGACAAACATGGGAAGAAGGTGGGACTTGTTGTACATCGAAGTTTATTGTAATAATCATGTCTTGCAGAGTGGAAGTGGATATTCTTAGATGTGTTATTAGATCTATCAAAGCTTATGGGATCTAAAAGACTAGCTTTTCAAGGCCTGACTAGTTGAGTGCTAATGGTTAAGCACAATAAAGTACTGTATATTTGGGAAGAAGAAGTCTGTACCTTATTCCCTGAATAGTTTGTTCCCCTGTAGGAGGAGGATTTTGAAAGGGAAGGGCGGATTTGTAGTAGAATTTTATTTTATATGCTGCTAGGAAATCCAAAAGCGGACATTAGAGCCATTACCTACCTTCAAAAAAGTGGTTCAGTTTGGTTTTTTCTCAAAACACTTTGCTTTTATAAATTTTGTTTGGTTTCAAAACAGTTCAGTTTGGTTTGGTGTTTTTTGCACACCCCTAAGATAGACACTTATGAGAAAGGCATGAATCATGATTCCAATATTTGTAGGGGTTAGGGAATAAAGGATCAAGCAAGGAGTGTTAGTCACTTAGTCCAAGGCTCCAAGCTAAACAATGTGTTTAACTACTCCATTTTGATGATAAGAATGAGGACAAATTAGCCTATGGATGACACCTATTTAACTAAGGTAGTCTGAAAATGACCAAAACTCACCACCCTAGTCAGTTTGAACATCCTTTTAAATTGTTTCTCAACCATGAATTAAAATTGTTTAAAAATAGTTAGTTTCAGATATTTAGCTCAAGGTAAGTGGGTCTGTGTGTTATCTATGCCTTGAGCCGAAACAGCTCTTGCATGGGAGGCGTGTTAGAGATGTATCATAAAACCATTCACGTGTCTTCACCGATAGCTTGAGCTTTTAAGATTGCTGGTTCATGAATCATAACACATATATGTATGTATGTGTATATAATTGATATCATCTTTTTGTGTTAATATTGCACGATTTATGGATCTCACTTCTAATTCTTTTGGGTAATTTTTTTTTAATTTGTAGTGATTTAATTTTCTTGAGTAGTGAATTTGTCTTTTGCGACCTTTGCTGCAGATATTGGAGATTGATGTGATGACCTCTTCACCTACCTATCTGCATGCAGTGCTGAATTGATACCTCTGGTTTTTATCTCATGCTATTTTAGTTGTGTAACATGTAACAGTGCCTGTTTAATTTGTTACACCTTGCTGAATAATAAGTAGATCAATATGCTCAAAGTTAAAGTTTGGTTATATTAATTAGCATTGATTGAGAGCATTTGTCAGTTACATTATCAGTGGAGTTGAAAGGAACATTTTGGTTGGGTAAAAAAGCATCTTTGTAAAGTTGGATGCACTTTCTAGTTTGGTTTGAGAAAAGGGGAAATGCTACCAACCTGGGAGTATTATAGCATTGATTTCACCACTTCAGAATGTGATCTATTTTTTTTCAGTGGTGCATTTAATAATAAACATATTGATGTTATGATATAAGAAGAAAAATGGAGCATGTTTTGGAGAAAAGATTTCCTCTTAATTCAGAAGATTACAAGTTATATGAAGAAGTTGGTGAAGGCGTTAGTGCCTCCGTATACAGGGCTCTCTGTGTTCCACTCAATGAGATAGTTGCCATCAAGGTTCTCGATCTAGAGAAGTGCAATAATGATTTGGTATGTAGATTATATATTGTTTCCATATTTTACAGTACTTCTCCTTTTCACTTAAATGGAGCATGCTTGGATTCAATGACTTGTGAAATTATAAAAAAGGATGATTTCAATCATTATTATTCATTACGTTGTTTGGTGCTAATTTATGTATTTGTGTCTTCTCAGTTGTTCACTTTTTTAGTCTGTTGAATGAATACGTGGGTTCCATTATTTGCTTTAATACAAGGATAATTTCAATGATTCAATCTCTAATTTATTGTCTATTCATCCTTGCGACTGTATTCTGTAGCTGTCATATCGAATACATTCTTATTGATAGCTCTGCAAATTATGCAGGATGGCATTCGAAGAGAGGTACAGACCATGAACTTGATTGATCATCCGAATGTTTTACGGGCACATTGCTCTTTTACTGCTGGACACAATCTATGGGTTGTGATGCCATACATGGCAGGGGGATCTTGCCTTCATATAATGAAATCTAACTATCCTGAGGGTTTTGAAGAGCCTGTTATTGCTACTTTATTGCATGAAGTTCTCAAAGCTCTTGTCTATCTTCATGCTCATGGTCACATACATAGAGATGTAAAGGTATTGTGCATCAACTATCTGACCTCTTATTTTTTAAAAGCTACACACCCTTTTGACATTGAAAATTGAGAATCTTACAACTAGATTTCATAATCATAGACTAAATGGAATTGATTGATTGAAAATGAGTTTCTGGTAGAGCTCCATTTTCTGCTTTTGTGGTGCTTGTAAAGCTGTAGCTGAATCCAAAAACTATTTCTTTTTACATGCATGAATTTTTTCTCTCTCTTTTCTCCATGTTTTTGGTTTTCTGGTCTTCTCCTTTTCCTCCTCTTTTAATTATTTTTAACCATGCAGTCTGGGAATATTCTGCTTGATTCTAATGGTGCAGTCAAACTAGCTGACTTTGGAGTGTCAGCATGTATGTTTGATGCTGGAGATAGGCAACGTTCAAGAAACACTTTTGTTGGAACACCTTGCTGGTACTACCATCCTAATAATCCTCCTTTATTGTAGTTTTTCATCTGGCTATCATTGTATGTATGAATGCTGAAGCTATGAGTTGTGTTTATTTTCCACAGGATGGCTCCCGAAGTTATGCAGCAATTACATGGATATGATTTTAAGTAAGTGTCTTCTATTCTTCCCTTCCTTCTTAGGTGTAATTTTATCATCATCGTTTTGTGCACTGATATCTTAGTCTTTGCTGAGTTCTATATTTTAATTTCTTCTATTAACAGAGCAGATATATGGTCATTTGGTATAACAGCACTTGAACTTGCTCATGGTCATGCCCCATTTTCCAAGTATCCACCTATGAAAGTAATTTTCTTGTCTTCTAATATTTGTATTTAACTACTGACAGAGGACGTCTCTATTTATTTGTGTGAGCTCAGGGTTGAATTTTCCCCTTATTTTTTCGGATGCAGGTTTTGCTTATGACTTTACAAAATGCCCCTCCAGGTCTTGATTATGAAAGAGACAAGAGATTTTCAAAGGTTTGTGGTGTTTACTAAACACTTTGAAGCATCTATTACTTGCTTGTTTTTCATCTAAACTTTTCCTCATCTCTTTGCAGGCTTTCAAAGAGTTGGTTGCCACCTGCTTAGTAAAAGATCCA